>ML288397.1:21893-34342 GCA_005239495.1 Nicotiana undulata
CCCCCCCCCAAGTCCACTCCCTTCACCATCCTTTGTTCCACGCGGCAACAAGTTATAATAATTGTTTGATTTGTTTCCACCTCTTTCAAAACTTGCGGTGTGTATTCACACACACGCACACGCTTACGCGCACGTATACATAGGTATGTGAATGTCTCGTCACTTTTCGGTATTATATACATATAGGTCAAATACATATATAATCTATTTAATTTGGTTTATTTTTTATTTTGACACTCGATTTTTATCTTGTTTCATTTTGGTTCTTCAATTATATTTTTTATATTTTATTTTAACACAAAAGCTGAAATCAATGCAAAAAAATATAATGCATACGTATACACTTTAGATTTGTGTATACATACGCGCATTATTTTTTTGTACTTATTTCAGCTTTTGCATTAAAATGAAACATAAAAAATAGAGTTGGAGGTCCAAAATGGAACAAGGTTGAGATAGAGTGCCAAAATGAAAAATGCTGCCAAGTTGAATTGGATGTATATGGGTTTGGCCATATATATATATATATATATGGACTCGATGATTCAAATTAATGTGGGAGTTCAAAATTTTAAATAGCCATGTGTCTTTTATTTTACAAGTATCATATCTATTTTCAAGTGGCTTCTTTTTGAAGCCTTGTGATCAAATACTCTTAGATAATTAGTACATGGCAAAAGCTTTTACAAATGACATTGTTTTAAAAGATTGTTTGACAAATGACCTAGCTAAGCCAAGTGTCATTTTGCGTGAGATGTATTGACATCTTGCATGAAGGAAATTTGTGCAGAAACTTTCCTTAGGCCTATATATAGCTATGATTAGGCCATCATTATGTTGGTATTATTGTGCTCAAAATCAGAATATCAGAAAATTAGAGAAGCAAAAAAACGTTAGTTCAATAAACAAATCGTAAAATAATTCTGAGCTCACTGAATTCATAGTGTGTCCTTAGGGAATTTAATCTCCTCACTGTTACCCAAGGTTATGGATTAATTCCTCCCAGGATAGAATGAAATAACTATTTTGTGATAGCGGCACTACAAATCACAGAACTTCAGCGAACTCAACAAACAGAGCAATTCACACTTGACACTTATATTTATTTGGAAAATAATGCAACAAAGTAGAAAAGAGAGGAGAAGTTTTCAGATTTTTCATTTTTGAAAAATGAGGCCAATCCTCTAAATTTATAGACAATGAAAGGGTGAGATGGAGAGGTGCAATCAAGAGGGGCCTCTTCCATTTTCCATTCACATCCCTTGATAAAAATGCAATAATTTCCCACATGAATGGGGAATGGACATATGTGAAAAGACATGCATGAAAATACTGTGTGATTCGCAATTAAGGATTAATCGCATCTGGATAAGTAGGTTTCCCTTTGAACTTTCCGTAGTGAACTTATGTCGGATATACTCGATCACTCGGTGGATTTAATATCTTTGAACCGTCGAACTTTAGTGTATACCTAAATAACCATAAGTCACACAATCAACCCTTAATCGTCTTTGGTTCTCATTGTTGTGTTCGTTTCAGCCATGAACATCATCTGGTTTCATAAATGCATAGAGAATTGGCCTTACAGAACTCTCCTTGAAGCGGCTAACACTTCACACTTACATAGGTGATTCCTAAACGTGTTATCCCGTAGATACACTATTATATATACCACGTATCAAACTTAGAAACCATTAAAAATCCTTGATGCTTTATCCTTGGTACTGAACATTGTCTCGTCACTAGAATGGACCAAATTTTTTTTATTTGACAATGTTGAACCGTCATTAGTGACTTTGTTTGAGCTCCTTGAACCTAGATCTTGGGATCTACAGTCTTCTAGGTAGAGTTACCGCCACAATGACTTGTCCTTGGCCATAGTCTCATTCCCCTCGATGATCTTTCAACTACCTCTCTAGTTAGGCCTTTTATAAATGGATCTGACACGTTATCGCTTGACTTCACATAGTCAGTTATGATAATTCCCTAGAGAGTAGTTTCCTAACAATTTTATGTCTTTGTCGTATATGAAAAGATTTTTCGTTATACATAATGCTCCCCGCCCTTCCTATTATCGATTAACCATCACAATGCATGCATAAAGGTGCCAAAGGTTTGGACCAAACTGGAATATCTTCCGAGAAATTCCGGAGCAATTCAGCTTCTTCACCGGTCTTGTCTAAAGCTATGGACTCAGAGTCCATTGTAGAGCGGCGATACATGTCTGTTTGAACAATTTCCAAGATACCGCTCCTCCACCAATGGTTTAGAATCAATTCAACCAGTGATCTAATTTGCATCACTATACCCCTCCATTATTGCGGGATACTTATTGTAGTGCAAAATATAATTTTGAGTATATTTCAAATATCTCAAGACTCGTTTCATTTTTATGGAAGTTCAATACAAACTTTCTTATGTCGTAGACTAATACGTCTCAACTTTCTATTGCATATCAGAGTGTTGACTACACTTAATGTATCAATAGTATATTATAACAATAACCGGAATGATTGGCATCAGTTGTGGCCACAACCTTTTAATATATAACACATTTATCAATCACTCTGCCATTTTCAAGCATTTGTATGTTATTTATTTGTTCGCCTATATGACATGCAAATTATAGCACCTCCATTCATGAAATAAATCCAACTTGCAATGGATTTTGTTCATGTCCATCGGTTGGTACACCTCATTATAGACCAACGTATCAATACATTCGTTCATGAATGTCATGTTTATACAAAATATATAAACATATTTTTCATGAAAAGTCATAGCCTTCCAGGTGACACCATTTCATAAAAGAGCTAAACATTATAAATGTTCAAGAACGAACAAATCATTTCTAGAACGACATGCAAACAACTTTCGAATTTGTAGTTTCATCACTAGTCATCATTAAGACTGAACAAGTAATGAATTCACCGGCTACAGTATTAATATCCCTAAGGATTCTTGGGGTTCGAAAAATGATATCATCTAATTCTTCTAGATAATATATACATCCCGTCTAGCAATAACTTTTGTTATGCATAAGCTAAATGCCCCCGCATTTCACATGTTTCATGTGACTTTTCTATCAACGTATAATCCATATATAAACAAACAATGTCAACATAATTTAGAGTATTCTTAATGTAAATACACTAGTTTGAAGCCATTTGAAAATATTTTTAGTCAAATTTCGCATGCCATTGTTTGAGTGCTTATTTTAGTCCATAAAGAGACATAACACGTCTGCACACCTTCTTTTCTTTTTCAAGAACCATAAACTATTGGTTGTTCCATGTGATTTCTTCCTCCAAATAACAATTTAAAAAGAGTGTCTTCACATCCATTTACTGGATTTCAAGACCATATACTATAGCCAATGCGACTAACATTTATAAGTGCGAAATATTCGTAACCGACGAGTGTACGTCAAAATAGTTAAGAAGTTTTCATCGTCTAAACCATTTGGCAACTAATCTTGCCAACTATTTGTCAATAGTACCATCAACTTTCATTTTCCTTCTCAAAATCCACTTAGAACCCAGAGGTTTATTTCCTGGAGGAAGATCAACCTTTTTTCCAAGTATGATTACTTAATATGGATTTTGTCTCACTGTTGATTGCTTCTTTCCGAGTAAGACAACTTCTTCCAAAGTTTGAAGCTCATTTTCTAACAAGAATGTCAGAAAATCTGGTCCAAAGGAAGTAGTTGTCTTTCAACGTTTACTACGTCTTAGATTCACCTCATTAGGTGTACTTTCCTTTGCTTCTTCTGGAGGTCTCTTAGATATTTCACTAGACGACTCACATTCCTTTTTATATGGATAAATATTCTCAAAGAATTCAGCATTATCTGATTCGATTACTGTATTAATATGAATGTCGGGATTTTCTGATTTATGAACCAGAAAATTATATGCCTTACTATTTGTTACATATCCTATGAAAACGTAATCAATAATTTTCGGTCTGATACCTTTTTGGGTTTAGGAACTTGAACTTTAACTAAGTAGCCCCACACTTCAAAATATTTAAATTGGGCTTCCTTCCATTCTATTTTTCCTATGGAATGGATTGCGTCTTGCTATGAGGAACTCAACTGAGTATACAGTTATCTATAATAATAACTCCCCCCCCACAAGTTCTGGGATAAATCGGAACTTATCAACAAGGCATTCGTCATCTCCTTTAATATTTTATTATTTCTGCAATTCCACTAGATTGCGGTAACTAAGGGGCTGTCGTTTGATGAATAATACCACATTCCAAGCATATTTCTTCAAAAGGAGACTCACATTCACCGCCCCTTTTACTTTATAGAGCCAACCACAAGAACTGTTGTTTGTGTCATGAGAGAGCCAGAATAAATGGTGAAATTTTTAATCTTCAAACCAATTTGACACAATCATAATTAATAAACAGTGAAGTATTTAATCTTTTAACCGAGTAATATCTGATACCGGATTTAATAAATGGTAAAGTTTTTAATCTTCAAACCAAGTAATATGTGACACAACCAAATTTAACAAACGATGAAGTTTTTTAATCTTCAAGCAAAATAATAAATTGGAGTAAAAATCACTAAGATCTTAATCTCTAAAACGAGTATAAAGTCACTTAGAATTTAATTTCCGACAAATGAGTAGAAAGTGACGAAGACTTTAATTTACACGAATGAGTAAAAAATTACACATATTTTGATCTCGGAGCAGGAGTAGAAAATCACGATAATTTTTTTCAAAACATGGGCCAAAAAATTACAAGTATTTGATTTTCTTTCCAAATCGCCTTCATACTAAACCATTATAATCTCTTAACATTTTAACAGTTTGATATATTTTCTTATAGAACAAACATATGTAATATGTTTACATATATTGTATTCATGATCTAAAAAATACTTTTCAAAGTATTAAAGCCTTATTCATCTTACAACCTTGCCGATATCATGCATGCTACCAAATTGTATAGTAACTACTAATAGTCTTTTATTTGGTAAAAGAAATAACCAAATTAACTGCAATTATATGTTATTTCTAATCATGCATATAATTTCAGATTTTTCATCTCATAAAAGATCTACTCTAATGTTTATAGAAGCAAGATATCATAAACCACAAAGGACGAAAATTCTTAAATTAATAAGAAGCATAGTTAAAAAATAGAATCGATTTTTCCATTTTAGATCCATTACTTTGACGTTATGACCATATCCGTTGTCAAAGTCATTTGTCATATGAAAGAACTTTTGATCTTCCGAAGAAGCGAATCCCTTCTTTTGCACCTTTTGGCACACTTCTAAATAGACTTGCAGTTCCTTCTTCTTTTTCCCTTTCTCTTCCATGTGGCAATAATGACAATAGACGACTCATAAGCAAAAGATAACTCCCTTTGTTTTCATCACTCTAGTCACCTTTGAATGCAAGGTTGTAGAATAGTTTGCATTATCTTATCAGATATTGCCTCGTTATTTAAATCATGCCATTGTACTAAATCCACATCCCAAGACACAACAAATTTAATTTTTACTATATCCACTTTGAACATTGATCAACTTAATTCATAATACTTCTGTTATCTTTGTACTTAATCATGATAATTATATTGAAGTACAAAACGTAGTTTTGGGTAATGGGATTTCAAATCCTTGATCTTCTCTTTACTATCTCAACCAAACAACCTTGGCATATCATTCCATTAAATTTGACTGTAATGCCACCATTATAACTGGTGAGTGTGTCAATTTCATGTTTTAACAATGATAGAACCCTAGAACGAAGTCATATTATTATTTGCGTTAGACGATACATCAGATCCTGATACACATTTTTCTTGTAAAAAGTACACTATTATGTTGATACTGCAAACAACATCTTTCTATTTTCTTTGACAATTCTCTCGATATTACACCCTTTAGTTGGTCAAATTAAGTTGGCATATTGGCAGACAGAAAGTATAACATTTCTTAATTGCCAAACAAAGTGATGAAGTCGTCATGCCATTTTCTTTCTTTACCATTGTCGAATCCAGTGATTCCAGAATAAGTCAATATAAATTCCTTAAGAATGTTGGTATTACTGTGTTCAAAATCAGAGAAGCAAACAAACGTTAGTTCAATAAACAAATCATAAAATAATTTTGAGCCCACTGAATTCACAGTATGTCCTTAAGGAATTTAATCCCCTCATTGTTGCCCAAGGTTATGGATTAATTCCTCCCAGGATAGAACGGAATAACTATGCTGTGATAGCGGCATTACAAATTACAGAACTTCAGCGAACTCAACAAATGGAGCAAATCACACTTGATACTTATATTTATTTGAAAAATAATGCAACAAAGTAGAAAAGAGGGGAAAAGTTTCAAGATTTTCTATTTTTGAAAAATGAGGCCGAGCCTCTAAATTTATAGACAATGAAAGGGTGAGATGAAGAGGTGCAACCCAATAGGTGCCTCTTCCATTTCCCATTCACACCCCTTAATAAAAACGCAACACATTCTTCAATCATAAAAACACCAAGAAAAGCTAATCATTAGCAAAAGAAGAAATTCTTCTATCTTCTTTCCCTCTTATACGTCATTCTCCTTCAAATTTCTTCTTCTATAATATTTTAATAGGCATAAGATATTAGTTGTTCTTTCTCTTCCAATTTGCTGGATTTAATAATATTTTGTTGATTCTTGTATCCTCTTAAATAGAGGTATGCTTGTTTAATCCCGAGGGAACATTTCACATTGCTGAAATTTTCTTAAGAAAGTGCCTAGCACGACTCAAGACAATTAGTGTATTTCTACTACAAATAATATTATTGCAGTATTTTTGTTATTTTCCTGTGCCATTTCCATACAGAATTATGAGGATTAATTAAGTACATAATCACATGGGATTGAAGTCCGATAACATGAGATTAATCAATAAAAAACGATGGAGCAACTAGCTAAGAACAACGAGATATTCTGCGTCGGTTTTAAACTCATCTAAGAACAACGAGATATTCTTCAAACTTTTTGTTGATACGACATGTTATAATCCGTTATCTATACGAAATTCAATGAAAAGATGTTGCCCCGTAAACCTAGCCGCTCCACAACTATTGGTATCGTCACCTTGCAAAGAAGTGGAATCAATCAAGACGAAACACTAACCCCATTGTATTGACGGATTGGGACGTAAGGGGAAAAAATCGATAGCAACCACGGAACAGAGGTAGATACACATGTCACACCATGTATAGAAAAAGAGACAATGCGATTCACAAAGTATGTTACGCGGCGTCTTCCTGAGATTCTTTGGAAGGGCGACGTAAGGCTAAGCAACCGATGCCAGGGTGGTTGTTGTCCGCCAAATGAGGTCCTCACCACACGCTAGACTAGATTGTTAGTGCCTTGTGGGAAAACCAATGCCAACAATTGAGAGAACAGTAATGAGATTTGAAATGAAAGCTGGATTGCATTAATGAAAGCTATTACAAAATGAAGGCAACGCGGTGTCGAGGGGTAGAGACACCAGTACAGAGAGTTTTTTGCTAGAAAGTTTTGAATGCTTGATACCCCCTAATAATGCTTTAAAAAAATAAACCAAAGTTACATGAGTAGACTAAACTACGCTAGAGAAACATAATGGAAGTACATGGAATAAAGCTAGTCTATATTTACAAAGAAAAGGACTTAGTTTTCTACAAAGGTAGAAACAGGTCCGTTGGCAGCAACTTTGTCTCAGGCATCAAGATCTGCGCGCGCGGCATTGTCTGTTGGCAGCTGCTTGCGGCTGGGCGCTAGCGAGGGAAATTGGTGGGGAGACAGAGGCACATGCGCGCTTGTCACTTGGTGCGGCCAAGACCACGGGGCCGTCCGTGGCGCTAGTCGTTGGGAGGCTTGCTGGGACGCCACGGGGCGCGTCCAAGGGGTCATGGGGCATAGATGGAAAGCCGCCCATGACATTCTCCCCTACCCGAGTTGGCGACGTCCTCGGCGCCTTTCTTCCCAAATAATCTTCAATCAGGCTTTTGTAGGCTTTGAGGTTTGTTCACCTCTCCCAAGTGTTCTCCTCTGCATCACACCCTTGCCATTTTACCAAGAACTCTTGGTGATCCTTCCTGGAGGCATGAATGACCCGGTCGTCAAGAATAGCTTCAGCTCGCCTTTTCCCGGTTGAACTGGGGCCTCGAATACTAGGTATTATGAGTTGGCTCCGTGAAGGATCCTTCATGTCTTCCCAAAAAGGTTTCAATAGACTGACATGGAAGACGGGATGGATTTTCCACCAAGCTGGGGTATCCACCCGGTATGCAACTTTCCCAATGCGTCTTTCAATGGNGTACTGATCAGCATGCCTCTTCATTCGCTTTTGGGCATTCCCAGATAGCTCCGCACTATCTCCATGTTCTGCTTCCATTCTTTTGAGAAGATAGTAGCACGAGGAGATTTTCCCATGTTTGGTGCATTCACGGTGTGTGGGAGTAGCGGTTGTTGCCCGGTAACAATTTCAAAAGCGCTTTTGTTTGTACTGGAGCTCTTTTGTGAATTGAAACACAGTTGGGCAACATCCAAAAGCTTCACCCAATTCTTCTGCGATCCGGTAACAAAATGGCGGAGATATTCCTCCAACATACCATTGAACCGCTCCGTCTGGCCATCGGATTGTGGATGAAAACTTGAGCTGTGACTCAATTTTGACCCGAGGCACTTAAATAGTTGGGTCCAAAAGTTTCTAGTGAAGCGTGAATATATCGAGGTGCTGCAATGAAGGTGGAATACTTCGAAAACCGATCCACCACAACCAAGATAGTTGTGAGATCTCCAACCTTGGGCAATCCGGTGATGAAATCCAGAGACACGCTTTCCCAAGGTATCTTTGGAACAGCTAGAGGTTCCAGGAGTCCCGCTTGTGTCAAGCGGTCGGACTTGTCCTTCTGGCATACTAGACAAGTCCTCAAATAATGTGCGACGTCGTCAACCATTTGGGGCCAATAATATGCACGGCGAAGCAAAGCCATGGTGCGTTCTTCGCCGGGATGGCCGGCCTACAGAGTCTCATGACATTCCGCCAAGAGAGTTCTTGTCATATCTCCTCCCTTTGGAACATAAAGTCGGTTCCCTTTTACCTTTAGGAAACCATCCTCCATATAGAACTGTCGAGTCTTGCCCTGTCCTACTAGATCAACCAAATACTGTGCAGCGGGATCCTTGATGAGTAGATCATGTATCTGGTCTTTAATGATGGTGGCTACTTCGCTCCCCCTTAGGGTGGCGAGTAGGCACACCGATACTAGGTCCGCTCTGTGACTGAGTGCATCAGCCACATGATTAGACTTCCCACTTCGATACTCCAGGTTGAAGTTAAATTCCGCTAGGAGTTCCTGCCATCGGGCCTGTTGGCCATTCAGCTTCGGCTGGGTCATGAAATGACTAATATCTGTGTTGTCTGTCTTGACCACGAACGGTGATCCAAGTAGATAATGCCTCCAAAGGCGTAAGCAATGAACGACAACCAATAATTCTTTCTCATGGGCGGCGTAGCGCCGTTCTGCATCCTTCAACTTCCGGCTCTCATATGCTACGAGATGCCCGTCCTACAGTAATACCCCGCCAAGAGCATAGTCAGAAGCATCTGTTTGCACCTCGAATGGCTTGGCCCAGTCAGGAAAGGTCCAAAACAGGACTACTAGACATAGCCGCTTTTATTGCATTGAAGGCCTCCGCTCGCCTAGGACCCCAATCCCAAGGCGTGACCTTCTTGAGGAGTTCAGTTAATGGTATTGCAATGAGAGATTAGTTCTTCACAAACCGGCGATAGAAATTGCAAAGGCCAAGGAATGACCTCAAGGCATGGATATCCTTGGGTGGCGGCCAATCTGTAATGGCTTGGATCTTTTGCTGGTCCATCTTGATCCGCCCTTCCTCAATGACATGCCCGAGGAAGTCGATCTGTTTCTGAGCGAAGGCACACTTGGATAGCTTTNTGGAATGACTAGAAAGTCGAACGACCCATATCTTGTCACACAGGTCGTCTTGTGTTCTTCGCCCTCAGCAATCCGGACCTGTCAGTACCCTGCCTTCAGGTCAATTTTTGTGAATACCGTAGCACTTCCCAATCTGTCGAACAAGTCTTCCATGAGTGGAATAGGGTACTTGTTCTTCATAGTCAGTGCCCGATAATCCACGCAGAGGCGTAGACTACCATCATGTTTCTTCTGGAAAAGCATAGGGGACCCATGTGGGGACTTGGAGGGTACAATGATCCCTGTGTCTAGCATTTCCGTCAATTGTCTCCGAAGCTCGGTGAGTTCGGGTTGTGACATTCTGTAAGGCGCCCGGGCAGGTGGCTTCGCACCCGGCACCAACTCAATCTCATGGTCCACAGTGCGCCTAGGCGGAAGTCGCTTCGGCATTTCCTGTGGCATGACATCTTCAAATTCCAGTAGTAGCTCCTTTACGGGTGTAGGAAGTGGACCCGATGAGCGTTCTACCTCTTCAATGCATAGGGTAGCCAGAAATGTTGGTTCATGTCTCTTGACTCCCTTTTTTAGTTGCAAGGCCGAGATGTTCTCGGCGGCCATCTTCATGGATATGCACAGAATAGTACAGGGTGTGGCCCTATTTACTCCCATCATCAGAAGCATGTCCGCATATGGTACGGGCATGGTGTTGGTCCGCCTCAAGAATTCCAGTCCCACTATCTGCTCGAAGTCGTCTATGATTACCACGCGCAAGGTGAACTTTCCTTCATAAGGCCCCATCTTCACCGGTACTTCTTTGGATATTCCAGCCACTGGCTGAAGAGGTGAGTTAATAGCCTTGACATGACCTCGGCCCTTTCCCACAACTAACCCAAGACGCTCCACCTGAGTTGAGGCCAAGTAGTTGTGAGTAGCACCTGTATCTATCATCGCTCGAATGGGCTTGCCGTTTACCCTTATTTCAACGAACATCAAGGTCCTCTCTTGCTTAGGAGGAGTTATTTTATTCGTCTTCTTGGCCCCCTTCTTGGCGACTGGGCGGGGACCCTCCTTCTTGCGGATACAAGCACTGGTTCCCGCTAATACCTCAGAAACAGAACCCACAATGGCGTTGAACGCATTGACTGCTTCAGTCTATTCGTCCTCATCTGCTTCATCATTTGTCCCATCATCATAAGCTTGATGGGCATTCATCTGTGCATGTGGGCACTCATTATTCCAATGAGGCCCGCCGCAATGACGGCACCCTGAGGGTGGTTTTCTCCCCCGGTCATTGCTGTTTGATGTAGCACTGTTGCTGCCTGAGGAGGGAGCCTTAGGTTTGCCTGCACTCCAGTCTCCCCCACTTCTGTTAGGGCCACCATTGGTAGGCTGGCCCCCTTTGTAACCCGCTCGGACAGGCGGCTGCGGCCTATCCTTCTGAGTCTTCATTTGGTAGTCCCCAAGGCATTCCGCTGCTTGGATAACCTTGGGAAGGGTATCTACCTTTTGTCTTTGCAGTTCCATGCGGGCATAAGGTTTCAACCCCTCTAGGAAAGTGAAGAGCTTGTCCTTGTCCCCCATGTCGCGAATGTTCAGCATGAGTGCAGAGAATTCTCGCACGTAGTCCCGCACTGATTTGGTCTGGCGGAGCTCCCGTAGTTTCCTTCTTGCATTGTACTCAACATTTTCGGGAAAGAACTGTTGGCGTATGCCTGCCTTCAGTTCTGCCCATGTCTCCAAAGCATCTTCACCGGCCCTGATGGCTTCGTACTTAACTCGCCACCAGAGCTTAGCATCACCCTGAAGATACATGGCAACAGTTGCTACCTTCTTGGCTTCTTCTAGGCCTCCCACGGCATCGAAATACTGCTCGATGTCGAAAATGAAATTTTCCACTTCTTTAGCATTCCTAGCCCCACTGTATGGCTTTGGCTCAGGAATTTTCAGCTTCTGTGCCAAGGGAGCGGGGTTCACAGCGCCCCCGATTTGATTTCCACCGCCTCGAAGCAAGCCTTGTAGAGCAGCATTGACAACGTTGAGCTGGCCTGTCAAGTTGTCGATAGTTTGCTGCATGGCAGTCATCCTGTCTGCCTCTTGCGCCCTGTGGGCTAAATCCTCGGCGCGCTCCTGTTGGAGGCCCTCGAATTTATCAAAAAATTCGGCTGCCTCAGTAGCCGCCGTTTGGTGGTCTCCTTCAGAGTCGCGGCTCATGTTTCCTATGTCAACTTCGGCCTGGGCCATTCTGCGGTCCAGGTCGTCCAACCTTTGCAGTAGGTTGGTTTTCAGTTCCGTCACCGTATCTACAATGGGTCGTAATACGTCAACCGTCTCCTCAAGGGCCGCAATGCGGTCCCCCTGATTCACCATGGTCAGAAATGGTGGTGATGCCAATGCGTTCCCTCGTCCGATGTCGAGCCTAGGCTCTGATACCAACTGTTACGCGACGCCTTCCTGAGATTCTTTGGAAGGGCGACGTAAGGCTAAGCAACCGATGTCAGGGTGGTTGCTGTC
>ML288397.1:34432-56107 GCA_005239495.1 Nicotiana undulata
GAAAGTTTTGAATGCTTGATACCCCCTAATAATGCTTTAAAAAAATAAACCATAGTTACATGAGTAGACTAAACTACGCTAGAGAAACATAATGGAAGTACATGGAATAAAGCTAGTCTATATTTACAAAGAAAAGGACTTAGTTTTCTATAAAGGTAGAAACAGGTCCGTTGGCAGCAACTTTGTCTCAGGCATCACGATCCTGCACGTGCGGCATTGTCTGCGCGCGGCGCTGTTGGCAGCTGCTTGCGGCTGGGCGCTAGCGAGAGAAATTGGTGGGGTGACAGAGGCACATGCGCGCTTGTCACTTGGTGCGGCCAAGACCACGGGGTCGTCCGTGGCGCTAGGCGTTGGGAGGCTTGCTGGGACGCCACGGGGCGCGTCCAAGGGGTCATGGGGCATGACTGGAAAGCCGCCCATGACAAGTATCTTGTATTTATGTAGGGTTCGGGAAAAAGCACTCCCAAAAGATGTGATGTAGGCAACCTATATTAGTGGTTGATTCTAAACTCGAAATCTATAGGTCACAAGAAAATAACTTGACTATTGGCACCATGCATCGAAATAGACCTAAAAAATGTAGAATGAGGTCCAACAAGGTATAACGGATGGTGTAGCAATACGATAAGATAATGTTTTATATTCATTTGTTCCAAAAGATGCTGTGTACAGTATATAAATGTGAATCCTAGCTCATCCCACTAAGTATTTATAATTCAAATGGTGAGCGTTGAAAAGATTTACTAGTATATTATATACCCTTTGGTGGGCCTTTTCCAGCATTAAAAATACTAGAAAGACCGATCGGTACCTGAATATATATTACTAGAAAGACCAAACTCTGGTTAGTGACTGGAAAAAGTTGGTTGCATTATTATTTATTAGGTGTATACCTTGTTACTATTTTAATATATATAAGTTGTCCAATATGTTAAAAGAAGTTTATCTTGAGCTTTGCTTTATTTGATAGAAAAGGGTAATTAGGAGAATTTTAGTTTATGATACTTTATCTACTATTTTATTATTTTCCCTAGAAAAACAATTAAATCTAAACAAAATGCTTTATATATATGATGTCGTGAGATAATTTCATATATTTTGACATTATTTACCCCACTTGCATGTTGTTTGGATATAATTTGTGTGACGATTGTACTTAATAGAGCTTATCTCATGTGTAGGAATGCTTGGACATGAATTGGAGAAAAGTTGCATGAAAAGGTACCTCAGAGCTACAAAATGGAGCAATAAGAAGACATGCAAGGCAACAAATATTCAGTGCCATAAACAGTGCAAGGCATTGTCCAGAGCACTGTCATCAGTGCTATAAACAGTGCCTTGCGCCGAAAAGATAATGCTACAGATAACGCCTTGCACCGAAACAATAGTGCTACAGGCAGTGCAAGGCGCCAATAATGCCATCCGATTTTTTTTAATTCCTCATTAGTATTGGACATGTAAATTCTGCCTTTAAACTATAAAAACCCCTAAAAGTTAGTTTTTGAAAGATTAGACACTATTGGTTAGACATCATTAGAGAGGGAAGACATCATCACAGAGGGGATTCGACCCAAGGAGGTAAGAACACGCAAGGAGCAAGGGGGAGAATTCTTTTACGAGTTTTTCACTTTCTTTTTCCTATTTTCATTATTGGTTATTCATTCTAGTATTCTAGTTTTGCATACTATTATGAATAGCTAATTTGTTATCTGGGGTTTTGATGAAACCTTTTGTAAGATGAATTCTTGATACGTTTTGATATAATTGAGTCTTTGAATTTTTCTATTTGTTCAACTATGTGCTTATTTTAGTTAATTGAAAAGCTCTTAATTAACAATGCTTATTTATTATGTATTGCTTGAAAAAGAGCACTTATTTAGGTGGTTGTTGAATAACGTTACTCCTAACGTATATGGGAGATCAATACGGCGGGTTAAAAGTCAGGATTAGAGATAACGAAGCTTTGACGTGATCATAGTGAGCGATGAAAGAGTGCGAGCTAGCGTAATTCGAGAGAATATGACTAGTACATTGTTGTAGTTGCTCGAGAGAGAATTATGATAAGTTGAGTGCTCATGATCAGTGGAGGATACTTGGGCGATATTATAGGAGACGTATCGAGAAGGATTCCGACGATTTGGAAAATCATAACTCTAAACCTCCTTAATCTTGTCCTCAAAGCCTTAATATCTTTAATTGTTAAGTTACTATTTTAATTTGCTAGTTAATTAGTAAGAAAACAGAATTTTGATATTTATAAATTAGGAGTTGTTCGAGCTTGTACTCTTAGTGATACTTAACAGTTACAGCAAAATCTTAGTTCTATGTGGGATTCAACTTCAGACTTTTAGACTGGATTATATTTACAGCGGCCACTTATCTTCTTTAGGACTAGAATTGGACGTGATCAATATATTTGGTGTTTACGTCAAATTAAACTAACATAAGTTGAATTTTGAGCCTAAATGACTAGTCTTATTGGATTGAGATTGTTCCTTAATTTGGAGGGTCATTCTATCAACAGCCTCACAATTTTATGAACACGATTATTTTTAAGTTGGATTTTTATGTTCCAATTGTCCAATAAGATCTGCTGTAATTGGCTTTCTTGTTCCCAGCAAAACGCGGTTTGGTTACATTAATTAGAAGCTTAATGAGATTTTTTTCCTATCTCGTACAATTGGTCAAGTAGTACAAGTGTACTATACTAATTAAAAATATCTTAAGTGAGGCATACTTAGCATTTCTATGACAGGTACACTTTTATATAATCATCTGATATCCCGAAAGTATTGGCTCAATTAATCAAGATTTGTTATGAAATAATAAAAGAACAAGAACAATATTGCAGAGAAAGAAAGAGAATTTTTATTGAATTTTGGGATAATTTACAATGGAGTAAGACCCCTCTATTTATAGGGAAAGAGTGACTTAGCCACCAAATAAGAAATCCTAGAATCTCTATAGAATATAGACATTCACCATAAATAAAATTCTATTTATAACACTCCCCTTGAATGTATATTCAACAGATAATGTGCCCCGTTAAAACCTTAACTAAAATAAAACTCAAGGGGAAACAAATTCTAGAAAAGGAAAAAGAGTACACATGTTTAAAAAATACGCTTTTTGGTTGCCTCGTTAAAAACCTTGCAAGGAAAATCCAGTAGGAAAAAACTTTGTAAGGGAAAAAGAGTACAACACATATTAACTCCCCCTGATGAGAGCATCAATTCACATCCTTGAGCCTTCGCATCCCAATTTTGTGCACTAACTTCTTGAAGCTTGACATCAGTAGAGATTTGGTGAACAAATCACCAATATTATCACTTGAATGAATATGTTGCACCTTGAAATCATCATTCTTGTATATATATAATGTCGTGGAATAGCCTTTTCGATATCTCCATGGAGGGAAAAATTCTCGCTATCACATTATCGTGCTTATAGTTATAGCAAGATACATATGTGCACAAATTGCACGTAGGATGTGGTACTTCAGGACCAAGAATTATATATGCTTTAAGCCATTTAAATCCTTCAGGGATTGTCATATAAGTTAAGTCATATAAACCATATGAATGGAATTTAGATGCATATCAAGTTTGTTATGTCATGCTAGACATAAGATAGATAAAAGTGATTGCACAAACCATTGACTTTATACTTTCAAATGTTTGAACTGCATGTCCAAAACTATATGTCTTTCATATGAAACAAATTCTATTCGAGTTCTGTCTCTTTCATTTGGCCAATATTTTTGTGTCCATATTCAACAGACTTAAGATCCTCATGTATACTTAGCGCTATGAAAGTTGTCGTCGACGAACATTTTATATCGGTTCCAATTTTTTTTTCATAAAGACATAACATAGAGATCTCTTTATTCATATTTCCAGGTACCTGAACCTCTCTTGAGTTTTTATGAAGTGTTATGTCATGTGATCTTCTAGATCACTGGCCTCCTTTATTATGATCATTTGCTCATCTTCTTTATCAAGAAGTTTATTTGAACCGATTTGTCTATACGCTTTAAGTGTACCATAGACTTTGTCCTTCTAGGACTTAATAGGAGCATTTGCAATGAGAATATAGTTAGTTTATTTGGATCAACAAATGCGTCTGGCATGATTTGCATTGTAGATGAATTATCTTTTATGAACTTCAAGTCTATATTATCTTATTCGAGGATCTAGATTTACAAATGATAATTCTTTCCATGTAACTTTTTCTCAAATGTTTATCATGTCTTCCCCTCATGTTAGAAAAACTAACTTTCTTCCTTAATTGGGAACCCATCTTTGTGCATTATGGTGTCAATCAAAATATACACCGTACGTCAATAATAATAAGATGGAATTATTTGGTTCCTGACCCTGAACCACTTGCGAGGGGAGAATGTAATATACTTTCGTATATAACGTATATCAAATTGATGTAGATAACTTTGTTCTCATAAGCAATAGTTTAATTATTAAGTGGAGACACTCAATAAATCATTTTGCTAAACCAACTGTGATGTAAACCAACTTATCAAGATGAACTATCTTGAATAGACAAACTGGAAATTATGCTCTAAATTAAATTATTGAGCAAGTTACCTCGCAAACACCAGATTGCGGGTTAATAATAATCGCACATGTAACCATCTCATGAATGCATCTTATGTGGTATACATGGCAGGTGAATGAGCCCATATTCACCTTTTCTGTTTTCAGCATTCATGGGATTCAATCCCAATTTCAGTTGGTCTAATGATTAATGAGAACAAGCAATATAAGAGAATTCGTAAAGAACTTTCTAGCTCTTTAATATTTACCCATGTGAATTCTCTTTCATTTTTGCACATCATACTTAAATTAATATGGCTAAATCAATTATGCCAACTGAATAAATTATCAATATTGATCAAGTTCTGGTTTACACCATGACGTGTGCAATTATTAATAAACTCCAAGTTTATTATGATATGAGTTTTTATATCAATAAACATCCACTTTATTTTGGTATTATTTTATTTGTGTAGTACAAAATTATCACGACCCGAAATCCCACCTACAGGACGTGATGGCGTCTAACGTTAAACCCGCTAGACAAGCCAACGTTTTGATTGAATTGACTTAAAAACAACTAAGATAACAAAATTAACTGGAACAATTATAGTAAAAATGTGGAAGTAATAAAAAATTCAAGAACTAAATAGAAATCTCGGGATAACTTTCCTTAAGTACAACCCCAGAAACCGGTATCACAATCTCACGAACAGTCTAAGAGTTTGCTAAATACAATGGTCTGAAATAAATAAATACAACTGTCTAGGAACTACTTGAATAAGACATAAAATGAGGAGAAGGATAAGAGGTGACGCCAAGGCCCACGAACGTCTGCGAGACTACCTCGGTGACGCCTAGGTGGACTGAAGGATACTCCCTCTATCAGTGTCCACTGGGTCCGGATCCGCAATCTGCACAACATAAAGAAGTGCAGGTGTAGCATCAGTACAGTCGACCCCATGTAATGAGTAAGTGCCGAGCCTAACCTCGGCGAAGTAGTGGTGAGGCTAGGCACGACAACAACAAAATACCTGCACAGTTCTACAATATATAACAGGGAAGTAATAGGAAATAACAGTTAAGTACGACAGGACAAGGGACAACTAATGGGGAAAACCAGAAAGAACAGTAATGAATATCTGAGCAAGGCAACAATATAAGAGAATAAAAGTCAACAGGAAATAACAACACAACAAATATGTACACGGCATCACCCTTCGTGCTTTACTCTCATCCTCACCAAAACAAGTACACGACATCACCCTTCGTGCTTTTACTCTCGTCCTCACAATGAAATAAATGAATAAAAGGGCATGGCATGTTCCTTCGTGCTTTTAAATGGAAGATCATGGCACGACATCACCCTTCGTGCATTTACTCTCGTTCTCACAATGCAATAAATGAATAAAAGGGCACGACATGTTCCTTCGTGCTTTTAAATGTAAGATCATGGCACGGCATCACCCTTCGTGCTTTTACTCTCGTTCTCACCATGAAATAAATGAATAAAAGGGCATAGCATGTTCCTTCGTGCTTTTAAATGTAAAATCATGGCACAGCATCACCCTTCGTGCTTTACTCTCTTCCTCACAATGCAATGAATGAAATGAATACATGGCATCACCCTTCGTGCTTTACACTCTTCCTCACCCAATCAACATCAAACAACAACTTGGCAAGGAAATCAACAGTAAGAAGTACAATTCATAACCACCCAGCAAGGGGATAACAACCAAAAATAAAACCGCCTGACAAGGGACTCAGCTATAACCAATCTCACACGAGTATATAACTTAATAAAATTACTCCTCAACTGAAACAACGTATCACAAATCCTTAATCAAGTATTCTCAGCAATTGGACAACTTCCAAAATGAATCTACTTCATAACCCAATGAATATCGAAGCAATAACATGTAATACATCAAAGCCGGCTCACGGGCATGCTTGACACACAATGTATAGGTACTCGTCACCTCACCTATACATTGAACATGATTGAAACAGGTAGCACATACGACTCAACCCCTATTCCCTCAAGATAAAGTTAGGCCAAACACTTACCTCGATGCCACGAACACAAATCAAGCCTCTACTACCACTTTACCTCTTGATTCCACCACCAACTCGCTTGTATCTAGCCACAAGTTACTTAATTATATCAATAATGTTAAATGAATAAGTCCTAATGCATAGAAATGAGTTTTCTAAGGTTTTTCCCCAAAAGTCAAAAATCGACCCGGGGCCCGCTTGGTCCAAACCCGAAATTCGGACCAAAACCCGATTACCCATTCACCCCCGAGCCTGGGTATGTAATTGGTTTTGGAATCCGACCCCGAATTGAGGTCTAAATTCCCAAATTTCAATATTCTTAGGTTTTACCCAAAATTCCCAATTCCCCCATGAAAACCCTAGATTCTAGGATGAAATCTTGTAAGAAGAAGTTAAGGAGTAAAGAAAATGAGTTAGAAATCGCTTACCAATGTTTTGGAGAAGTAAGAGTGTTTAGAAATACGCCTCTTATGTTTTAGGGTTTTGAAAAATAGAAAATAACTGAAAATTCTGTTTATATATACCCCTCCCAGGCCTCCATCGCGGACCGCGCTAGAGCGACCGCGGCCGCGAAGGTTCCACCGCGGACCGTGCTACAGGTTCAGAGACCTGGACCGCTTCTGACCTGCAACTGCTGCATTCTAAGTCTAAAACTCTCCGGAACCTACCCGAAACTCTTCCGAGCCCTCGGGGCTCAACATCAATTATTCATACAACCTCAAAGACATCCTACGGACTTACTCGTATAGTTACTCCACCAAAATAACATCAAAAACAACGAATTACACCTCAGAATCATTAATATACTTCAAAACTTCTCAAACTCTCAAATTCTCCCCTTTTTAGTTAGAATCACATCAAACTTAGTCCGTTTCTTACCAAATTACACATATAACTCATAATGAACATATTGAACCTGTTCCGGGCTCCAGAAACCACAATACGGGCCCGATAAGACAAGTTTCACATCAAATTTCATCTTCAAAAGCATTTATATTTTTCGAAAAACAATTTTCTTTAAAAATTCATTTCTCGGACTTGGGACCTCGGAATTCAATTCAGGGCGTACGCCCAAGTCCCGTATTTTCCTACGGACCCCCCGGGACCGTCGAATCACGGGTTCGGGTATGTTTACCAAAAATATTGACCAAAGTCAACTGTATTCAAATAATCATCATAAATTTAACATTATATCAATTTTCCACCTAAAGGCTCCCCCGGCTACACGCCCAGACTGAGCACGCATATCGAGGTGAGATAAACAGAGGCTTTCAGGGACTTGGAACACAGATTTAGTTAAAAATTACACGAGATGACCTTTTGGGTTATCACAATCTCCACCTCTAAAACAAACGTTCGTCCTCAAACGAACATAGAAAGGTACCTGAATCGGGGAAAAGATGGGGATATCGGCTCCACATATCGGACTCGGACTCGGACTCCCAGGTCGCTGCCTCAACAGGATGACCTCTCCACTAAACACGGACCGAAGGATAACTCTTCAATCTCAGCTGACGAACCTGCCGAGCCAATATGGCTACCGGCTCCTCCTCGTAAGACAAATCCTTGTCCAACTGGACACCATTGAAGTCAAGTACATGAGATGGATCCGCAATATACCTCCGAAGCATAGATACATGAAACACAGGTGTACGCCTGATAAAATCGGTGGCAAAGCAAGTCTGTAGGCCAGCTCCCCTACCTTATCAAGAATCTCAAACGAAGAAATGTACCTAGGGCTCAACTTCCCCTTCTTTCCGAACCTCATCACGCCTTTCATGGGCGACACCCGAAGAAATACCCGGTCTCCTATCATAAATGCCAAATCTCAAACTCTGCGATCCGCATAACTCTTCTGCCTGGACTGAGCTGTACGAAGTCTATCCTGAATGACTTTCACTTTGTCCAAGGCATCCTGGACTAACTCAGAACCCAACAATCTAGCCTCCCCAGCTCGAACCATCTGACTGGCGACCGACACCGCCTACCATACAATGCCTCATACGGAGCCATCTAAATGCTCGACTGATAACTGTTGTTGTAGGCAAACTCAGCTAAAGGCAAGAACTGATACCATGATCCTCCAAAGTCAATGACACATGACCGCAACATATCTTCCAAGATCTGAATGGTACGCTCGGACTACCTGTCCGTCTGAGGATGGAACACTGTGCTCAAATCAACCTGTGTGCCCAACTCACGCTGAAACACTCTCCAGAAATGGGAGGTGAACTGAGTACCTCGGTCTGAAACAATGGATACGGGCACTCCATGCAATCGAACAATCTCTCTCATATAGATCTTTGCCAATTTCTCCGTTGAATATGAAACTGATACAAGAATGAAGTGTGCTGACTTGGTCAGCCTATCCACAATAACCTATATCGCATCAAACATCCTTCGAGTCCAATTACGAAATCCATGGTGATACGCTCCCACTTCCACTCGGGAAGCTCAATCTGCTGCATCAAACCACTGGGTCTCTAGTGCTCGTACTTAACCTGCTGACAGTTCAAGCACCGAGCTACATATGCTACAATATCCTTCTTCATCCTCCGCCACCAATAATGCTGCCGCAAGTCTTGGTACATTTTCGCGGCGCCCAGATGAATGGAATACCGAGAACTATGGGCCTCCTGTAGTATCAACTCCCGAATACCATCAACATCAGGTACACAAATACGACCCTGCATACTCAAAACTCCCTCATAATCAACTATGACCTTCTTGGCACCTCCGTGCCGAACCGTATCTCTAAGAACACATAAATGACAATCATCATACTGCCTGGACCGAATACGATCTTACAATGAGGAACGGGCCACGGTGTGGGCCAAAACACTGCCAGTCTCAGAAACCTCCAATCTCACAAACCGGTTGGCCAAAGCCTGAACATCCAAAGAAAACAGTCGCTCTCTGACTGATAGATAGGCAAGACTACCCATGCTGGATGACTTCCGGCTCAAAGCATCGGCCACTACATTGGCCTTCCTCGGATGATATAAGATAGTAATGTCATAATACTTCAACAACTCTAACCATCTCCTTTGCCTCATGTTCAACTCTTTCTGCTTGAACAGATACTGCAAACTCTTATGATCCGTGAACATTTCACATGTTACCCCATACAGATAATGCCTCCAAATCTTCAATGCATGAACGATAGCAGCAAACTCCAAATCATGAACTGGATAGTTCTTCTCGTGAACTTTTAACTGCCGTGAACCATAAGCTATAACCTTGCCATCCTGCATCAACACTGCACCCAGTCCAACCCGTGAAGCATCACAATACACGGTATACGGCCCTGAACCTATGGGCAAAACTAACACCGGTGCCGTGGTCAAAGCTGTCTTGAGCTTCTGAAAGATCGCCTCACACTCATCAGACCACCTGAACTGGGCACCCTTTTGAGTCAACCTGGTCATCGGGGCTGCGATGGATGAAAAGCCCTCCACAAATCGGCGATAATAACCTGCTAAGCCCAAGAAGCTCCGAATCTCTGTAGCTGAGGTGGGTCTAGGCCAATCTCTGACTGCTAAAATCTTCTTGAGATCCACCTGAATACCCTCTACCGACACAACATGGCCCAGAAATGCCACCGAACTCAACCATAACTCACACTTAGAGAATTTGGCATACAACTGACTATCCCTCAGAGTCTGGAGGACGACTCGAAGGTGCTGCTCATGCTCCCCTCGGCTACGGGAGTAAATCAAGATATCATCAATGAAGACTATAACAAACGAGTCCAAATAGGGCCAGAACACCCGGTTCATCAACTCCATGAAAGTAGCGGGGGCATTTGTCAGCCCAAATGACATCACCAAGAACTCATAATGCCCATACCGAGTGCGAAAGGTTGTCTTAGGGACATCAGACGCCCTAATCCTTAGCTGATGGTACCCAGATCTCAAGTCTATCTTGCAAAACACTGTAGCACCCTGAAGCTGGTCGAATAAATCATCAATCCTCGGCAAAGGATACTTATTCTTAATAGTAACCTTATTCAACTGCCGGTAGTCGATACACATCCTCATTGAGCCATCTTTCTTCTTAACAAACAACACTGGGGCACCCCATGGGGAAACACTAGGCCTAATAAAGCCTTTATCCAACAAATCCTGCAACTGATCCTTCAACTCCTTCAACTCTGGCGGGGCCATATGATACGACGGGGTTGAAATGGGATGAGTGCCCGGAGCCAACTCAATGCAAAAATCAATATCCCTGTCGGGTGGCATACTCGGAAGGTCAGCAGGGAAGACCTCTGGAAACTCACAAACCACGGGCACAGACTCCATAGAAGGAACCTCGGCACTAGAATCACGAACATAGGCCAAATAGGCCAAACAACCCTTCTCGACCATGCGCCGAGCCTTTATATATGAAATAACTCTACCGGAAGAGTGACTAGGAGTCCCTCTCCACTCCAAACAAGGTACCCCTGGTAAGGCCAAGGTCACAGTCTTGGCGTGACGGTCCAGAATAGCATGGTAGGGAGATAGCCAATCCATCCCCAATGTAACATCAAAGTCAACCATATCAATAAGCAAACGATCTACCCGAGTCTCCAAACCACCAAGAACCACTAAACACGAATGATAGACTCGATCTACCATAATAGAATCACCCACTGGGGTAGACATATATACAAAATTACTCAGGGAATCACGGGGCATACTCAAATAAGGGACAAAATATGAAGACACATAGGAGAAGGTAGACCCCGGATCAAACAAAACTGAAGCATCTCTACTACAAACTGAATTCGTACCTGTGATGACTACATCGGAGGCCTTAGCCTCAGGCCTGGACGGAATAGCATAGCATCGGGGCGGAGCCCCTCTAACCTGAACATCTCTGGGTCGACCTACTGCGGGCTGACCTCTACCTCTCAGGTCCTGTCCTCCACCTCTATGAGTCTGACCTCCACCTATGGCACTTCGTCCTCCACCCCTAGCTGGCTGAGGGGGTGGGGGTGCACCTGATGCGGGAATCATAGCACGTGAACTCTGATATTGAGAACTGCCAGAGGCTCGGGGGAAATACCTAACAATGTGCCCTAAAACACCACAAGAATAACAAGACATCTGCTGCTGAGGCTGCTGACTCTGGAACTGACCCTGTCGACCCGAATAACCACCTTGGAAGCTCTGAAGCGGCGACGCACTGATAGGAGCTGGTGGTGCACTAATAGGAGTTGGTGGCGCACTGTGGGATACCTGAAGTGCCGACTGGTATGGCCTAGGAGGATGACCTCTGCCAAAAGAATCCCTGCCTCCAGATGAAGCACCACTGAACCGGCCGAAATGACGAGGTCTCTTGTCAGACCTCTGACCACGGCCCTGTGACATTACCATCTCAATCATCCTGGCCACATTGGCCGCCTCCTGGAATGAAATATCCGTACCTGACTCTCTGTCCATCTGCAGTCTAATAGGCTGAGCCAAACCCTCAATAAACCTCCTCACTCTCTCTAGATTTGTGGGGAGTATCATGATAGCATATCGGGAAAGAGTAATGAACCTGGTCTCATACTGTGTAACAACCATAGATCCCAGCTGGAGGCGCTCAAACTGCCTCCGAAGATCCTCCCTCTGAGTAACTGGAAGAAACTTTCTCCGGAACAACTCGGAGAACTGCGCCCAAGGCAAAGGTGCAGAACCAGCTGGTCTGGTCAAGCAATAATCTCTCCACCAGGTCTTGGCAGTACAAGAAAGACGAAATGTGGCAAAATCAACTCCATTGGACTCTACTATGCCTATGTTCCGAAGAACCTCATAACAACTGTCCAAGTAATCCTGGGGATCCTCAGATGGTGCACCAGTAAAAGTAGTAGGGAATAGATTGGTGAACTGATCTAATCTCCATAGGGCATCTGCTGACATAGCTTCTCCCTCCACTGTCGGTGCCACAATGCCCGGCTTAGCTACTCCGACTGCCTGAGGTGCTGGAGTCTGGAACTGAGTGGCTAACTGCTCTGGCGTGCGAGTAGCAAAGGTCTGGGTCCCTCCTCCAGCCTGAGAGACGGCTGGTGCAGTAGGAAAAAGACCGTATTGAACCACATTCTCCATAAGTCCCACTAGGCGGACTAGAGCATCCTGAAGAACCGGGGTGGCAATGAACCCCTCTAGGACCTGAGCTGGTCCGACTGGAGCCGTCTGAGCAAGAACCTCACCGGAAAAGTCTACCTGTGGGTCCTCTGCTGGGGCTGTTGCTCTGGGATGAGCCCTGCCCCTGCCTCGGCCTCTAGCACGGCCTCGGCCTCATCCTCGGCCCCTCATAGGAGCTGCAACAGGAGGATTGGGCTACTGATCGGTAGATGAGGAAGCACGCGTTCTCGCCATCTGCGAGAGAATAGAATGGAACTCGATTAGCATTTAGAATTTCAAATCGCACAACAGAGAAGAAGGAATATGAAGTTATTCCTAACTTTGCAGCCTCTAGGGGATAGGTACAGACGTCTCCGTACTGATCCCTCAGACTCTACCAAGTTTGTCCGTGAGTTGTGAGACCTACACAACCAAGGGCTCTGATACCAACTTTTCATGACCCGTAATCCCACCTACAGGCCGTGATGGCGCCTAACATTGAACCCGCTAGACAAGCCAACGTTTTGATTGAATTGACTTAATAACAACTAATATAACAAAATTAACTGGAACAATTATAGTAAAAATGTGGAAGTAATATAAAATTCAAGAACTAAATAGAAATCTCGGGATAACTTTCCTTAAGTACAACCCCAGAAATCGGTATCACGATCTCACGAACAGTCTAAGAGTTTGCTAAATACAATGGTCTGAAATAAATAAATACAACTGTCTTGGAACTACTGGAATAAGACAGAAAATGAGGAAAAGGATAAGAGGTGATGCCAAGGCCCACGAACGTCTGCGGGACTACCTCGGTGACGCCTGAGTGGACTGAAGGATACTCTCTCTATCAGTGTCCACTGGGTCCGGATCCGCAATCTGCACAACATAAAAAAGTGTAGGTGTAGATTCAGTACAACCGACCCCATGTAATGAGTAAGTGCCGAGCCTAACCTCGGCGAAGTAGTGACGAGGCTAGGCACGACAACAACAAAATACCTGCACAGTTCTACAATATATAACAGGGAAGTAATAGGAAATAACAGTTAAGTACGACAGGACATGGGACAATTAATGGGGAAAACCAGAAAGAACAGTAATGAATATCTGAGCAAGGCAACAATATAAGAGAATAAAAGTCAACGGGAAATAACAACACAACAAATGTGTACACGGCATCACCCTTCGTGCTTTACTCTCATCCTAACCAAAACAAGTACACGACATCACCCTTCGTGCTTTTACTCTCGTCCTCACAATGCAATAAATGAATAAAAGGGCATGGCATGTTCCTTCGTACTTTTAAATGTAAGATCATGGCACGACATCACCCTTCGTGCTTTTACTCTCGTCCTCACAATGCAATAAATGAATAAAAGGGCATGGCATGTTCCTTCGTGCTTTTAAATGTAAGATCATGGCACGACATCACCCTTCGTACTTTTACTCTCGTCCTCACCATGCAATAAATGAATAAAAGGGCACGACATGTTCCTTCGTGCTTATAAATGTAAAATCATGGCACGACATCACCCTTCGTGCTTTACTCTCTTTCTCATAATACAATGAATGAAATGAATACACGGCATCACCCTTCGTGCTTTACACTCTTCCTCATCCAATCAACATCAAACAACAACTTGGCAAGGAAATCAACAATAAGAAGTACAATTCATAACCACCCAACAAGGGGATAACAACCAAAAATAAAACCGCCCGGCAAGGGACTCAGCTATAACCAATCTGACACGAGTATATAACTTAATAAAATCACTCCTCAACTGAAACAACGTATCACAAATCCTTAATCAAGTATTCTCAGCAATTGGACAACTTCCAAAATGAATCTACTTCATAACCCAATGAATATCGAAGCAATAACATGTAATACACCAAAACCGACTCACGGGCATGCTTGACACACAATGTATAGGTACTCGTCACCTCACCTATACATTGAACATGATTGAAACAAGTAGCACATACGACTCAACCCCTATTCCCTCAAGCTAAAGTTAGTTCAAACGCTTACCTCGATGCCACGAACACAAATCAAGCCTCTACTACCGCTTTACCTCTTGATTCCACCACCAACTCGCTCGTATCTAGACACAAGTTACTTAATTTTATCAATAATGTTAAATGAATAAGTCCTAATGCATAGAAATGAGTTTTCTAAGGTTTTTCCCCAAAAGTCAAAAATCGACCCCAGGCCTGCTTAGTCCAAACCCGAAATTCGGACCAAAACTCGATTACCATTCACCCCCGAGCCCGGGTATATAATTAGTTTTGGAATCCGACCCCTAATTGAGGTTTAAATTCCTAAATTTCAATATTCTTAGGTTTTACCCAATATTCCCAATTCCCCCATGAAAACCCTAGATTCTAGGATGAAATCTTGTAAGAAGAAGTTAAGGAGTAAAGAAACAATGAGTTAGAAATCGCTTACCAATGTTTTGGAGAAGTAAGAGTGTTTAGAAAATCGCCTCTTATGTTTTAGGGCTTTGAAAAATAGAAAATAACTGAAAATTCCGTTTATATATACCCCTCCCAGGCCTTCACCGCGGACCGCGGCCGCGAAGGTTTCACCGCGGAACGCGCTAGGGCGACCGCGAAGGCCTCGACTGCTGGAACCTCTCTGAACTCCCCCCACCGCGGTCCGCGCTAGGGAGATTGCGACTGCGAAGGTCCACCGCGGACCGCGAAGGGTCGACCGCGGACCGCGCTACATGTTCAGAGACCTGGACCGCTTCTGACCTGCAACTGCTGCATTCTAAGTCTAAAACTCTCCGAAACCTACGCGAAACTCTCCCGAGCCCTCGGGGCTCAACATCAATTAGTCATACAACCTCAAAGACATCCTACGGACTTACTCGTATAGTTACACAACCAAAATAACATCAAAAATGACGAATTGCACCTCAGAATCATTAATATACTTCAAAACTTCTCAAACTCTCAAATTCTCCCTTTTTAGTCTGAATCACTTCAAACTTAGTCCATTTCTTACCAAATTACATAGATAACTCATAATAAACATATTGAACCTGTTCCGGGCTCCGGAACAACAATACGGGCCCGATCACACAGGGTTCACATTAAATTTCATCTTCAAAAACATTTATATTTTTCGGAAAACAATTTTATTTAAAAATTCATTTCTCGGACTGGGGACCTACGAATTCGATTCCAGGCATATGCCCAAGTCCCGTATTTTCCTACGGACCCTCCGGGACCGTCGAATCACGGGTCCGGGCCCGTTTACCAAAATGTTGACCAAAGTCAACTGTATTTAAATAATCATCATAAATTCAATATTTTATCAATTTTCCACCTAAAGGCTCCCCGGTTATGCGCTCGGGCTGCGCACGCATATCGAGGTGAGATAAATGGAGGCTTTCACGGTCTCGGAACACAGATTTAGTTAAAAATTACACCGGATGATCTTTTGGATCATTACAAAAATGGAGAATGAAGCGGATAACTTTTCACATACATATTACCCCGCTACAAGTTGTAGTAATAGAAGATATTAAATCTTTCCTTTATTTATAGTCTCAATATAACTTACTGCTTTCGTGAATACTTTAGAAACTCAATAAGTTTCTTTGAGACTTACTACAACACAATAAATTGACATGATAATCAATTGTATTCCTCCAAAATAGTAATAATTGGCTCTTCCATAGCTCTCAATTAATTTGGTACTACCACATATTCATCAAAATCCATATGGTGAATATCACTTTTAAGGAGAAAGTTAGACCATTATGGTCATGGTCAAAATCATTATAGGCAAGATATATTAATATCAGAACTTTTGCCCTGTAATAATAATATTGCCATAATATTTTTGGCATAATCACAATAGGTATGTTATCAATGACCATTCGTGCCATAATAATGAAATTATTTTCTTATTTTATCTCAAACCCCCTTCTAGAGGTGAGTGTGATATATTCATTACCACTAGCACGTTCATATTCTTACAAGAATGAATACGTATTCATAAATTAGATGTTGTCACATTCATGATGATGAATGGACCATAATCATCTATATGCGTTTTACAAAATCTCATGTTAAATCGATGACAAATATTACTTTCAAAGAGTGAAGGATTATTTTGAGAATTCTTATTATTCTCATTATCACAATGATGACGATTATAATTTCGTCTATTGCCATATCCACATCCATTGATATCTTCACGATAATAATTTTGTCTTCTTTCAGACTTATCACATATTGCTATCAAATTCTCTTGAGGGGAATGCGAATGAAATAAATTCAATGGGACAAGTTTTCACTTCTTTGCCCACAATCATACATGAATTTGATCATGGCAAGGCATAGAAATTTTACCATTTCGAGTGGTTATAATTTCTTGCAAACTCTATAAGAGTTATAATCAAAGTTTATTGTCTTTGATTGTATTTAAATCAAATTATAGAATTTTAAGAATTTAAAACAGAAAAATAAAGTAAATACTTACTTTAAATCCAAAATTTAATCATGAAGGAAGTTCATGGAACAATTGACAATCAATATGCTCAATCCCAAAGCTTCTACTCAATTGGTTAGAGTCTCGTGATGATAACGTGTTATGAAACAATAAAAGAACAAGAACAATATTGTAGAGAAAGAGAGAGAGAGGGAATTCTTGTTGAATTTGGATGATTTAAAATGGGGTAAGACCCCTCTATTTATAGGAAAAGAGTGACTTAGCCACCAAGTAACAAACCCTAAAATCTCTCTAGAATATAGACATTCACCATAAATAGAATTCTATTTATAACAAGATTCGCATCGTATAAAATTCATTTAATAGGAAAATTATCTATCGGAAGTATAGGTGTTTAACGGGCTGGGTTGACCTGGTTTCGGACCGGTATTAACTCAGACCGACCCAGACCGGTGGTAAGGGGGCGAGTAGGACTGGGTTTGGGGGTTAGGGGGTTGGGACGTTCACATTTTTATTACCGGTTAATTAGATTGATCAAACCCGATCAAGGAACATTACTGTTGAGCCGGTCAACTTGACCGTTCTGGACAGGTTCAACGGTTATTTTCTGATTTTTTAAAATTCATTTGACCGTTAGTAACAGTCAACTTCCAATTTGACCGTTGCCCAACATATATTTTACAAGAATATCCCTTTATTGGGCAATTGTTTTAAAAAATAACACTTTTAGTAATTACTAATTTTGCCCTTTGAAAAGCTACAAATACACCTCCGCTATTCTTCATTTCTTCGCTCATCTCTCATTTCTCATACTCAAATTTTCTATTCAAGTTAAATCATGCCTCGTGCTTCTAGAGTGTGCTCATATGTTTGGGAACACTTTGAGGTGGTAGAAGAAAATGAAGAAGTTCACAAAGTAAAGTGCAAGAACTGTGGTCGAGTCTTAAATCTACGTCGAACGTGGGAGGGCACATGCTGTTTAAGGAGGCATATGAAGAGTTGTCTTGAGCGTCCTCCAGACAATTTGTATTTAAGTTTGACTCACTTTGTGTTATTTTAAAATTGTTAGACGTATTTATGCTTAATATTTAATTTTGTTAGATTAATTTGAAGTATTATTATTCAATGAAAATTTGAAATGAAACTATGAAAGCCTTTGAGTTTAACACTCTAGAAGATGGCCAAGAAGTTCATATTAATTATGAAGAACTTACGAAGGAAATGCAAAACCTTTGACGTTCTAGATTTTATAATTTTATATTTAATAATTAAACTTTGAAATTTACTCTTTTTTCGTTAATTTAGTTGTTTTCAAATGTAAACTTTAATTTGCAAGTTTGAAATAATAAAAGAACTTGCAAATTATAAGTACAATTTTTTTCCATCTTCATTGTACTCTATTATCTTAAATTCTAAATGATATATCAAATATAAGAATTTTAAAGCCTTGCATCCTTTATTCAAACACTCTTTTTATAAGATTGCGTTTGTGTTTTATATTTTTACTTTATATTAATATAAATTACTATAGTTATACACCAAAGAGATATTAAATGAATGGAATTGGGATATGGATGGAATATAATGAAATAGAACCACTTTGAGATTCCCTCTGAAATGAGGCATGTAAGGGAGCCACTACGAAGAACATCCGGGAGTTACGAAGGAAGCTTCGAGCTCATATTGGTCATGAGTTGGGAACGGGAATTGAACTCTATGAGATCGAATCTCATGTTGTTCCTCAGTAGCTCAGTGGTAGCAAAACAAAACCGGCCCGACCCGGCCTCTTAGGCCCGTAACCTTTCTGGTTCAATGTTTCACCGGATGGGCCCGGACCCATTACACCCGATTTGGAAAAACCGGTAACCGGTCCGGATTTGGACCGACCGGTCACTTTTTTAGTCAATCCGTACCGTCCCGTCCCATCCCTTTGACACTTTTATTCGGAGGTTTTTCCATTTTCAAGCCTCGAATTTGAGACCCTTTTGGTTAATATGAAGAGAGAATCGCATCCATTCCACTATATCTCTTAGTAGTACAACATAGTACAATTAAATGAATATCTTTTTGGACGAATTAATTAGGAAAAGAAATACTCAAAAGGTACGTTAAAAATTTAGTGTTGTTACCCAAATTAAGGGAACAAAAATATCTCAGTAAATATGTAAAATTAAGTGTTGAATGTTGTCCAACAAAATATCTTGATTAAAAAAGCCAAGCGAGTATTATATGGCGTTCCCTTCTTATCCGAAAAATTACTTATTATCTTTTTAGAGAATTTGATAGTATAAAAATTATTCGAATCAAGGTATAGAATTTAAAGCGCACGGGCGTGTTTGTTTTAAATTTAATTTTTCCATGTTTTGTTTGGCTAAAAATTTGGAAAGGTTGTTCTCATGAATATATAAAATTGACTTCTCTAGCTGAGAAAAAATATTTTTCAGAATTCTTTTTTAACCTTCCCACCCTATTCCCAACCCAACCCCAACATCGCCCATCCCATCCCATCCCCTCCACCCTCACGTCCTCCACTTGCCACCCTCACCCCTACCTTTGAGATTGTTGGTCTTTAAGCTTAGTGTAGCTTAATTTTAAGCTTGGTGTAGCTTAAAGAGAATGAATGGAAAATGATGGAAAAAGAAATGGAGGAAAGTGAAATTTTGAATAAGTGCACTTTGTCCCTCATCGGAAGAAGGAAAGAAAATCTATGTGTATATATAGAGAAGCAATTCTTCTAGCTCTTAAAGAGTTGAGAAGAAGGCAAGCATCGCGCTGTCGTCGTCGCTCGACTTCGGCTTCAGTCAAAGATTGATTGATTAATCTTTTTGGACAAAATTCTTTTCAAATTAATTAATTAATGAAAAAAATTCAAATCCGGAATGACCCGCGACCAGGTCCGATCCGACCCGTTTACTTTCCCGGATTATTTTAAATCCGTTTTTAAATTTTCCGCAATATTCATACCTGTTCAAAACAGCTATGGCTGTTCTGAAAGGATTAACACCCGTTCCAACAGCTATGGCTGTTCTGAAAGGTTGCAAAACTTTTTCAGAAACAGTACGAATTTGACTATTTTATACCTTGAATCCCAGAATTTTTACTTACTAAATTTTCTGATCTTCTTCTTCTTCTTCTGCACAAAAATACTCCAGTGTGTTTTTACAGCCTTCGAGTGGTTCGTTGTTCATCTGCGTTTTAGGTACGATACGCTGGTGAGTTAAATCGTTCTATCCTGGGAGGATATATTCCAAAACCTCGGGTACTTGAGGGGAATAATTTTCTTAAGGACACATTGTGTATTCAGTGGGCTCGATTTATTCCCATTGAATTTTTTAGAATTTATTTTGACGTTTTAGTTCTTCGAACTTTCTGTTTCTGTTTTTTCAGAAAGTTTACTGTTTTATTTATTTTACAGCAATACAGATTACTAACAGAGATCGCCACCATGGCCCCTAGACTCTGATCTACCACCCTCTCCCACCCTTACCTATTCCATAATATTGCATAAATTATATATTTTTCAAAAAATATTTTCTGATATCTAATTAAAAACAAAAAAATAAGTAAAATAACTACTTAATTTCCAATAGAAAAATTTTATAAAAAATATTTTCTTTCGTACCAAACATATATACATGTTCAAAGTTGTTCTTTTATAAAATAATAATAATAATAATAATAATAATAATAATAATAATTGGTGGAAGAAAATTCTACAAAGGGTGGCTTCCCCACCTTCGCCTCTTCATAGCTCCTAAAGGTTCCAAGTTTTCAGTGTTATATACCAATTAAGTTGCATACAAAATTTGAGAAAATCATTCTTGACATTTATGTATCCTTTTTTTATAGTAAAACGTAACTGGATAGAGAGATCTTGCCTTAAAACATCGCCCAAGTTCTATGAACTGAGTTTTGGTTGAAACTTAGCACGTTGATTAGTACAGCCATATGTTATTCACGTGCCCAAAAAGAATGAAAGATAAAATCCCACGTTCTTTTCATATGACATTCACGTGTTTCTTTACCATACAATTTTGGCCAAATCTCTAATATGTAAAACGAGACTTTATTTTGGAAAGCCGAAGAGGAGCTAAGAAGATTAGAAAAAGACAAATATTATGCAACATGATAATTCCCCTCTTTGAGAAAGTGGGGTGTGAGAAAATTAACGGTTAAGGGTCTAATTTGCCTTTTTATTATTATAAATAGGTCTTATTTATCCTTTGTTATATTTTATTGAGATATTTATCCTTTAGGATCATATTTGTTCGTGCACTCTTCAAAAGAGGTAACATTTGTTCTTCGCTATACTTTAGGATCATATTTGTCCGTGCACTCTTCAAAAAGGGTTACATTTTCCCTGCGTTATACCTTTTTGACATATTTATCCTTACATTATACTTTAGTATTATATTTGTCCCTCGTCCGTTAAATCGCCATGTCTCACTTTTGTTTTCCTACATGGCGCCTATTGGATTTCTTTTTCTTCCAATTTAAATATAGTCAC
>MDKH01090544.1:0-12485 GCA_005239495.1 Nicotiana undulata
AAAGATAGTAAAACATAACCCCCGAAGGGTAAACAAGTCGGCACTAGGCCCCAAACACGGCTTGCAACCTAAAACATATCATAATGTATAATTACTAATTTAGCAAAGGCTTAAAATCGGTTTCGCAACTCGATAGTCGCCTAAATAGGAAATATGTTCCAAAGTTTCCACCTTTTTATTTCAAAACCCGTGGAAGGGTGCATAGTCCGGGGTTTCATACCCTCAGGACAAGATTTAAAGACATTACTTACCTCAAAACTAGCCCGAAAACTATTCCGCAATGCGCTTGCCTCTCGAATCAACCTCCGAAGGCTCCAAATCTACCAAGTTCAGATTTTTATCATCAACATATGCTTAAGGAATAAATTCCAATTGAAAAATATCGAATTTAACTCAAAAGTCCGAAACCGGTCAAAACCCGACCCCCGGGCCCACGTCCTTAAACTCAGAAGTTTTTACAGAAAATTGTTCTTAATCTTCTCACGATTCCGTACATATAAAGAACACAAAAATCGGAGTTCGTTTGACCCCTCAAATCAACTCTTGAAGGTCTCATAATCTCATGCCCCAAAATCCTATTTTCCTACTGTTTTTCATGAATTAAAGGCTGGAATTATGGTCTATAATCACCCAAAATCGAGTTTTAATGACTAAAACACTTACCTCAATGAAGAACAAGGATTTTCCTCTTCATAATCGCCCCCAAGAGCTCTTTTCCGTACAACAATGGTGTAAAAGGGGGTTTAGGTCGCGGAGAAAATATTTAAACACTGCTCAGGCTTTTGTTCTCCGCGATCGCAACCTTGGTCCTGCGATCGCACAATGTTAGGGATTTTGACTTCCGCGATCGCAACCTTAGGCACGCGATCGCACAGCACTCCTGACCTCCCGACCCCACGCGCCCCAAACGCTCTACGCGATCGCAAGAAACCTCACGTGACCGCACTGCCTAACCTGCTCGTTCTCTGCGATCGCGGGCATACTTATGCGGTCGCAGAGAGTAATACTGACCCCTCTCAAAATGCTCTATGCGATCGCGACTCCCTTTATGCGATCGCAGAGAGTAAAAATCTGCTGCACTGACACCAGAAAACCAGCAATTGTTCTAAGTCCAAATGAGTTTGTTAATCACCCGAAATCAATCCCGAGCCTCTCGGGACCCCAACCAAACTTACCAACATATCCCATAACATCATTCAAACTTAGTTTCACTCTCAAAACACCAAAACCAACATCAAAACTCCAAATTTACATCGGATTCAAGCCTAAGAACTTTGATATTTCTAAAATTCACCAATGATGCCGAAACTATCCAAATCAACTCTGTTTGACCTGAAATTTTGCAGACAAGTCAAAAATGACATTACGAACCTGTTCCAACTGTCGGAATTCCATTTCGACCCTGATAGCCTATTTTCCACTGCCGACCGGAAATGCCAAAAACTAACTTTCACCAATTTAAGCCTAATTCTACACCGGACATCACAAAATTATTATGAACACATTCCTAAGTCCCAAATCACCTAACGAAGCTATATGAGCCATAAAATCTGCATTCCAAGGTCTTTTACCAATAAGTCAACTCTTAGTTGACTTTTCCCATTTTAAGGCTATTGTTTAAGGACTAAGTGTCTGAATTCTCATTTAACCATTCCGATTCCAAGCCTATCGACTCTAACACATTAATAACAGAATAACCAACCTATAGTAAGTCAATAGCAACAATTATGATGAAGGTTTTACGTAACGACATACCGGGTCGTTACATGGCGTAATTGGTAAAGTTGTTATCATGTGATCAGGAGGTTACTGAGTTTAAATCGAAAAAATAATATGTTGTAGAAATACAGAATAAGACCGCGTATAGAGTAAACGCCAACAGATCGAGGAAGGATGAGATAGAGTGGAGATGTTTGAAGATGTTCGTGTTGTCGTATCTTGTGTGGCCCTAAGTGACTATGATTAGATGTTCCTTGCTCCGGAGGAAAGTATTACTTCAGAACAAGATAAATAATTCTATGAAACAATGGTTAGACATCCATGTTTCAAAGAAACCCCGTTTGTTTATAGCCTATTTGGCTAAGCTTTTTTTTGTGGTCAAAAGTGTTTTTTTTTGGCCAAAAACACTTTTGGTCAAAAAATGAGGTGTTTGGCCAAACTTTTGGAAGGAAAAAAAGTGCTTTTGAGGAAAAGTAGAAGCAGAAAAAAGTAGCTTCTCTCCAAAAGCATTTTTGACAAAAATACACTTAGAAACAGTTTTTAAAAATTTGACCAAACACTAATTACTGCTTAAAAGTGCTTTTCAAATTAATTAGCCAAACACAAACAACTTCTCACCATAAGCACTTTTTTTAAAAGTACTTTTAAGAAAATCACTTCTCAAAATAAGCTGATTTTAGAAGCTTGGCCAAACGGGCTATTAATCTTAAACAAGTACGATTTGTTCGAGTAGTAAACCTTCACAGAAATAATATTCACAATAATAACAACGGAACAATAATGTTGTCACGACCCAAAATCTTAACTCAGGTCGTGATGACGCCCAACAGCGGGGTCAGGCAAGCCAACCTTTAAATTACTACAGTTCCTTCTCAATTGCCTTAAACATATCAATATATATACTAAGTTACAACGTTAGATTATTAACCGATTAGGGGTAACCAACCAGTTTTAAACAAAATAGTCATAATGAGGTGTGAGTCCAAAATATGCATATATGTACGGACATAATCTACACAAATACTACGTGTGTGCCAGGAACTAGTGACACGAGTATCACGGGCATACTAACTGGGTATACAAAAAGTAGAATATACAATCCCACTGTCTGAAATAAATAGACGGGAACATAAGCAAAAGAAACTCCATGGTGCTGCTGAGGATCGTTAGGAGAAGCAGCTCACCGTGAATTCAGGTCCGCTACAGTCAATATCTAGCTCCGGTCTGATAACCAGATGCACCAGCCTCAGATCCTGTACAGTTAAGTACATAAGTGCAGCATGAGTACATAAATAAATATGTGCCCAGTGAGTATCCCGTCTAATCTCGAAGAAGTAGTGACGAGAGGTTGACTTGACACTCACTAAGGTCCAACAGTATAATATATGACATGATGTAACGAAATACAGTGAGCAGCAAATACGTATCAAGTACAGAAATCCAGGTAACTACTGAAAGTAAACAACAATGTACACTTTCCTTTTCCCCAAATATCTGTCAAGCCAATATCAATAAAACAGTACCAAATAGTCATGCGCACACAAGGATAAGACAACCGACCAGAGTCGAATGAATATCTAATCACTGAATAGTCGTAAAGCTTCCCCCGCTCGCGAATCATACCTGCGACTCGGGTGCTGACACATTTATACCAAATTATCATAAAGTTTCCCTCGATTACGAATCATACCTGCGACTCGAGTGCTGACACACTTATACTGAATTACCATAAAGCTTCCCTCGATCGCGAATCATACCTGCGACTCGAGTGCTGACTCTTATATATACATATATATACCGAATTTGTCAATAAGCTCAGTAGGGGCTATACTTTGTAACAAGGATTAATCAACTGGGAATTCAATACAACTTTCCCCATTTCCATACTAATTCCATGATAATAAGCAACTCAAAGTACGCTAAGGATACATATACGTCACATAAATAATGCTTGTGAGCCCTAAAACTACCCGGCATAGCATAATAGTCGCACTAGCCCCCAAAACAATCACACACAACATATAAGACACCTATGGGGACAATTCCCTCTTACAAGGTTAGAAAGGAGACTCACCTCGTGTCGAATCTACCTCTCGGACCAAGAACGCGCCCGCAACTCCGAACTCTACACCTGAGGACTCGTAACTGGAGTAGGAAAAATCTATAATATTCTTGGAAAAAATTACACCGTACTCCTTTAGAACCGCAAAATTCTTACGTTGTTAAGCTTCTAATAATTCTCGTTGAATTTGATAGAAGAAGTCTCGTTGCTACTGTTTTGCAGGAATCTCACGAAAAATGGTAACAAATTCAACAAGTCTCATTCTAATCTCTAAGGCTACTGTTTTTGTGTGTATTGAAAGTCTTAAACTCTTAAGCGTAATAATGAAAGCCTTTAGGTTGAAGAAAGTCTAAGTTGAGTATTATGTATGACTAAGTAATATATTATTATTACTAACCTAGTTTGGTGTCACATAATCTAATATGACTACTTAGTCATATGTATACATGGTGGCTTACTGCCACGTTTTGGGGAGGAGGTTGGTCTTATCTGATAATCTACTATTTATTTAGGTAATGTCTTGTTACTCGGTAATTAACTAATTATCCGCATAATTATAAATTATATTAATTTACTTAAAATACAACTCACTCTTAATACACTTTACGTATCCTACTATCGTGGTCATGGGGTACCTTGTACAACACTAGTCCATAATTATCGGGTATTAATTTTAGACATGAAATTTTTACGGGTCTTTACATCCTCCCCCACTTAGAATCATAACTTAAGAACTTCAAGTTCTTGATTTCTATAACAATGCATCGGACCGACCTATACTACTCGGAATGATACCAAACTTTGCAGGCATGTCATAAATGACATAACGGAACTATTCCCAGTCCCGAAATTCTGTTCGGACCTTAATAACATAAAATCACGTTCCAAACCAAATTTCAAACTTAAGGAAATTCTTATTTCTATATTGGGCGCCGAAATGCTCCTGGTTCATCGAAAACCCGTTTCGAACATACGCCCAAGTCCGAAATCATCATACGAAACTATTAGAGCTGTCGGAACTCGATTCCGAGGTCGTTTGCTCGAAATGTTTGACCGAAGTCAAACTTGGCCAAAAGGGCCAACCTTAAGGAACCAAGTGTTCCTAAAGCACTCTAAACACTTCCAAAAACCCGAACCACTCGTCCCCGCAAGTCATAAATCATAAGAAGCCGATAAGGGAAGTCTCGAGGTAGGGGAACGGGGTCCTAATACGCAGAACGACCGGTCGGGTCGTTACAATATCCCCCTTTTAAACAAACGTTCGTCCTCGAACGGGTCTAGAATCGTACCTGAAGACTGAGCTCCCCCAGAGTGAACAGGAGCTGACTGACCTCCCCCTGACTGGCCTCCCCCTCTAGGACGACCCCTACTGCCCTGTCCTCCACCTCTAGGTGGCCGGACTGCTGGTGCTGAACTCATAGGCTGATAACCCTGCTGCACTCTCTTACCCCGAAACCTGGGACAAGCCCTCCTCACATGGCCTAAATCCCCGCACTCCTAACATCTCACAGGTGGCATGTCCTGATGTCCCGAAGAAGAAGAATTCTGAATGGCCGGAGAGCGATGTGAACCCTCTGGCATAGCACTGAAATAAGAACTGGAGGATCTCTGGCTACTGGAGTAACCACTGGGTGAACTCTGAATAGCTGTAGGACGGTAGGAGCGCTCTGGTATGGCGCTGAACTGAGGCCTCACTGGAACATCTCGGGGAGGTGGTGGAGTTGCTGAAGATGAAGGCCTGCTGGGCTGACCACCTCCAAACTAACCTCTGCTCCTAACTGGGGCCTCTTTGTAATCTCCGGAGAACCTAGCCCTCTTGTCCTGCTGACCCTGCTCCCACCGATAACCCTCGATCCTGCGGGCAATCTCTACCACGAGCTGATAAAGAGTACCCATCTCCACCTCTCGGGCCATAGTGGCTCTAATACATGGATGCAACCCAGCCACGAATCTCCGCACTCTCTCAGCATCAGTAGGTAGTATCATAAGTTCATGGCGTGACAGTTTTGAAAATCTGGCCTCATAATCTGTCACGGACATCTGCCCCTGCTCTAGTTGCTCAAACTGACGCTGCAACTCTTCCCTCTCAGAGGGTGGAATATACCTGTCCAAGAACATCTGCGTGAACTGCTCTCAAGTGACAGGAGGAGAATCTGTTGGCCTGCAGAGAATATAAGACTGCCACCACCTGCGAGCTCTACCCTCTAACTGAAATGTGGTGAAATCCACTCCATGGGATGTTGTGCAGTCTGTCCCTGCACCTATCAATGAAGTCCTGGGCATCCTCGCCTCGCTCACCCCCGAAGACTGGAGGGCGCAATCGAGTCCATCTGTCCAACATCATCTGTTGATCGCCATCCAAGGAGTTGTTAATAGTTTATCATCATGTCTCAGTGACAATATGTTTATTCTCTAATCATCATGTAAGAAAGTTTGCTCTAAATGTTTGATTTCTATTCATATTGCTGAATCTCGATCATGTTTTTATATTATGTGTCCAAGGACTTGTTTTTGTTGGCATATGTTATTTTAGTTGGTGGAGAAAATATCTATGGAGTTGGACAGCATGTGTGCTGTGGGTATTACAAAAGGAAAGAAATAGCATGTTCTTTGAAAGAAATGCAGAAGCTACTCGTGACTGAAATAAGTGTTTGAATTTAGTTAGTTTTTGGTGTAAATTGAAAAGTGTATTTCTTTGATAGACTTTACATTCAGGAGCATGCTCCTCAGGTGTACATAGTTTTTTGTACTCAACAGCGCGGTCTTTCTGCAGTTTACAGTGCACACAATTTGTCTTCGTCTGTTCTGTAGGTTGGTTCTTTTGGTTGCAAATTTCTTGTAAGAATCCTAGTTCAGAGAGTTGTTAATGCAACTTTGAACTTTTTCACAGGGCATGAACAATTCATGTTGCTGATCTTTACTGATTTTGTGCATTAGAGTGAGGATCTCTTATCTGCAGCTTATGAATGCACTCTTTAAGCAGAGGAGGGTCGCTGGCAAAAAGAGCAAAGAAGAAGTTTTGATAGGCGTAAGAATTTTAGCAGTTTCTCCTGTGTTTGCACTTTGCATGAAGTGACTCTCTAACTATTTTGTGCATATATGCTATTATTATCCTCAAGGCTGTGATAGACTTTGCCTTAAGGAGTAGCCTGAGTTGTATACAGTTCTCGTTCTCATCAGCATGGTAAATGTAGTGCATTTTTGGAGGATCCATTACGGGTGTGATAATATTTTAAAGAGTCTGCATAATGTGGACTATGATTATAATTTATAAGATATTAGTTTCTGGACACACACTTTGCACGTGAATATCTTGTGTTAGTTATTAAGAATGTAATATAAAAATAAAATAAAAAACTTTAATTGTATACATAAAAGTATTTGTTTGAGTTGTAAAGTCTTTATGTAATGTTAAATTACTGTATTCCACTTGACTGTGTCGATATCCCAATATAGTTTGAGAGACCACCTTTTTCCTTCATTTACCAAGACACACTGAAGATGAAACTTCTTGAAAAGGAACCGTTGATTCTTGAGGATATGCTTCGTGCCTGTGTGATGGATTTCTGGGGTTCATGGGACCGATACTTGCCACTTGCAGAGTTTGCTTATAATAATAGTTACCAGTCCAGCATTCAGATGGCACCATATGAGGCTTTGTATGGTAGACGGTGCAGGTCTCTAGTGGGATGATTTGAGCTGGGCGAGGCCCGATTGTTAGGTACAGATTTGGTTCAGGATGCCCCGGACAAGGTGAAGGTGATTCAGGAGACTTCGCACAACTCGGTCCAGGCATAAGAGTTATACGGACCGGAAGGTTCGTGACTTGGAATTTATGGCTGGTGATCGAGTTTTGCTTCGGGTATCGCCTATGAAGGGCGAGGTTCGGGAAGATGAAAAATGAGAAACAAAGGTATTTTCTTCTTTCATTTCTTTAATATGGTTCCTTTTTAATTGAATATTAACAATTACTCCCTCCGGTTCAAAATTTAATTAATTTTTTTTGTCTTATTTTTGCGGTCCATAATATTTATTTTTTCAGATATCAAGAAGGAATTAGCTTCTTTTTTCCAAAGTTGTCCTTAAAGTATAGAGCTTAAGAGTAGTTGTTATATTTTCAATGAATAAATTAAGGTTAATATAGTAATTTCATTATCAATTAATGCTAAAAGGTGAATTCATTATATGTGTGAAAACAATTAAAAAATTAATTAAGTGGACCGGAGGGAGTATGTACTAACAACCGCTCTACCTTCACAAGGTAAGAGTAAGGTCTCGTACACATTATCCTCCCCAAACTCTACTTGTAAAATTACACTAAGTTTGTTATTGTTTACTAACAATAATATGTACCAAGACTGATAAATCGGAAAAGTTTGTAAATATTCCAAGGACAAATTAATAAAACTCTACAAGAAATATTGAATAATAGTATAAAGGAAAAGTAAATATTATTATTTGGACACCGGCGTTGCACATATATCCTATATCAATTATTACATAATTTATGTATTCATTATATTTTACTTTTTTTTATCTGCTTAAAAAGAATACCACTTTTTATGTTTAGTAACTTCTTAGTTTTAATATTCTACCTGATATATTTAAGATCACAAGATTCAATAGCATATTTGTACATTATACACTTCTTTTTCTTAAGGCAAGATTTAAATCATGCTTATTTACACCTAAATTGTGACGGAGTAGTGTAAGCTGACCAATTTTAATTGCACACATGATATACAAAACTATCACGAAAACAAAAAGAGGTTGAAATCAGATCATTAACTAATTTGAGAACGTGAGCTTACTTACACCTTTGGAAGGGATGTGTTGGAGCAATGGTAAACTTATTTCCGTATGACTTATAAGTTACGGGTTCGAGCCGTGAAATCAGTCATTGATACTTGTGACGTCGCGCTATAATTCCATATATTTGGATGTTATTCACCTTACTTGTTTATTGTGTGAATGCTAATTCGTGCGACATTTTGAGTTTAATTGAATTTATTTTACGTGTAATAACACTTGCATATGAAGTGGAGAAAAGTTACATGAAATGGTACCTCGAAACTACAAAATAGAGCACAAAAAGAAGACATTGTAAGGTTATGAAAAGTCACGGCCTTAGATAATGCAAGGCCATGAAAACTCACAGCCTTAGACATGCATGCTTTGTCCACAACATTAACTTTGTCGCCCTGATGATGCAAGTCTGGGTAGGCCTGCTTATCGGGCGGATTAGGCGGTTATTTACTCTTAACGGTTTGGCTTATCGATTTTTAAATGTATTAATCTGCTAGTCACCCGATAAGATATCGGACGGATTGGTATCGGCTTAGCTCTTATCGGGCGATTTTATCGGCCTAATTTTAATCCGCTAGCCACCAGAAAAATATGATCCTTTTGATAACATTCTCTGCTTAAAAATCAATAAATATTGTGATGTTCATCAGGAAACAGAGGATGACTGCGAAAACAACACTGTTGTTTCCACAAAATAGTTCTATACAGTTGAGCAATTGATGCAGCAACGACACTTGCAAAATATACAGTCATCTACCATTTGTTATTCTGTCTTTGCCATATGACTTGTCGGCAAAGCCATTCTTGTATTGACTGAATCTCCTCAAAAGCTTTCAGGTATAATATTAACACTGCAACAATTAAGCATGTATTATGCAAGGGTCAAAAACAAAACAACAATGTTTTACATGGTTCAAACACAGAGTTCCCGAAGCCTAACTCAAACAAATCTATTGATTTACCTGCAAAGGAATTTCGGATTCCAAATCATGATAGAAAATAAAGAAGCATTTAATAGTCAATTGGACGGAGAGATGGGGAGGCGAGTCAGCGAGAGGGAGACGGTGAGTCGGCGAGACTACGAGAGGGAGACGGCGAGACGACGAGAGGGAGACGGCGAGACGACGAGAGGGAGATGACGAGTCGACGAGATAGAGTGCTGGAAGTCGACGAGATAGAGTACTGGAAGTGGAAGGGTTTATTACACATATATATTCTTAATGGGTTAACGGATTATCCGTTAAGAAAATTGAATAATCCGCCCCCAAACCGATAAGCCATTAATAAAAAAAATTCAATTCGTTCCCCGTCCGTTAAACCGTTAACCTGATACCAATAAACCATTAAGCTTCGATTTCAATTCAGTTTTCTATTTCGGTTCGGTTTTAAACACCCCTAAGTCTGGGTAGTGTTGGCGCCTTGCACTGTTATTTTGGCGCTTCTAATGATGCCTCGCGTGGACGATTTCTATCCAAGCACCTTTGATTTCCTCTTTAATTTTGGACTTGTACACAATATAAATACCTCATAAAGTTAATTTTTAGAGAGGTAGACATTATTGGAGAGGTAAGGTTACGGAACGAATCACCAGAGTTTTCTCTTCGTTCTTCCTTAATATGTAGTTTAATACGTTCAAATATTATTATAATTGTTTATACAATTATTAGTAGTTAAACTTTATCGTCTAGGGTTTGATGGAACCTATTAGAGGATGATTTTTCACTACGTTTAATATAAACCTGTCATTGACTTTTCTCTACTTGTTCAACTATGTTTTTATTGTTGTTGATTGAAAGTGCCTATTTAGTGTATTGCTTGAAAAATGACACACATTTTAGTAATCGTGTACAACATCACTCCTAACACATATGAGGAATCAATACAGAGGGTTTAAAGGTGAGTTTAAGAATAATAAAACCTTGGTGCGATCTTAATGAGCGTTGAGCCAGTGTCAGCTAGCGTAGTTTGGAAGAATATGTCTAGTAAATTGTGATAATTGCTCATAAGAGAATTAAGACACCCGAAATACTCACGATCAATATAGAATTCTTAGGCGGATTTATAAGAAACGTAGCGGGAAGGATTATGAAGATTTGGGATATCATAACCCTAGACTTTTCCAATCTTGTCTACACCATTTGCTTTGTTAATTATAAAGTACAATATTTTAATTTCTTTGCTCTTAGTTAGTAAACATTCCAACTCATTATTTAATATTTCTCGAATTTGAATACTTGAATTCTTACTAAACTAGTGGTTGTGATTAGTAACTTAATTCCTTGTGGGATTCGACTCCGTATTTATAAATTAGATTATATTTACAAAGACCGCTAGACCTCTTAGGAGGCATAGTTCAGTGTGACCAACTTGTATCAGGATAGGCAGCTTACACCATACCTATTGGGGTGTGATTCTTCCCAGTAACTTACGTGAACGCGAAATACTTTATGCACTATCACTTGAAGTATTATGTTTAGATTTTCAAAATAATAGAAACTAAAAGGAATTATCCCAAAAAAGAAAAAGTATTAAATAAAGGCAAATAAACCCAAAAATGGAGATGTATTATTCACTCTTTAAAAAGTTAAATAATTAGATTACCAAGAACAATTTTCAAGGTGATTAGTAGATCCGGATATAAAAAAAAAGAAAAAAAAAGAAAAAGCAAGAAACAAAAATTCCAAGAGTAACACTTGAAAATCAAACTATAAATAAAAAAAAGAAAAACAATTACTATAACTTTACAAAATAATTAAAGAAATTTACCCACAATTTTAAATTTTGTTAAGACTTGATCGGTTGAAGAGCATAATGATGATAGTAAACTGAATATTGACCATCTCCTTAAATTTTAAATTTACTTTACCTGACTGCAACTGAAAGCTGTACTCCAATGGAAACACAGAGGAAAATCATGGCGAGAGGAGAAGGAGACCGACTCAGTGATTTGCCCGACGCAATTCTAATTCACATTCTCTCTATGTTGTCGAACAATAAAGAAATTGTGAGAAGTAGCGTATTATCTACACGATGGAAGTTCCTTTGGAAGTCTGTCCCAATATCACTCGATTTCAACCAATTCCTTATTTACAGTAAAGAGGAAATGCTTGATTTCGTGGGTTCCGTCAACAGAGAGCTTCATTATTGGAGATCTTTCGAGAAAATTCGAACATTCAGGGTGGTTCTCGAGGTGATGAGTAATGTTAAAGATGTTGATTTATGGGTATATTTTGCAATTAAAGTAGCTAATGTTGAAGGTTTTACACTTGAAATTTGTAAACCTCACTGTGTTAAAACCAAAAAAAACAGTAAACAAAAAAATTTGTAAAATATTCCGAGTCCACAATTTACTTGTGTGTCCTTAAGTAATTTTAACCCCCTCACAAGTTGCCAAGGTAATGGATTAAATCCTCTCAGGATGAAACGGAATAAACCTTCCTGCAACAGTGGCAATACAAACTGCAGGATACAAACGAACTCAAAGAACGGAGCAAAATCACACTTACGAATTTGAGGGATAAACTGCGAAGTAGAATGCAGTATTCAGATGGAAATTCTCGATTTTCAGTAAGTGAAGAGTAAGCCATGCCTAGAAATTTATAGGCAATTATTGGAAGAGGTGTGATGTCTGTTCAGAATAAAGTGTCTGTTCATAAGGGAAAGCAACGTTCAGCAAAGGCAGCGTTTTTGGATTCCAGTTAATTCCGTTAATGAATTGACTGACATTTAATTAATTATTAAATAATTAATTAAATAAATTTTGTCCAAAAATAATCTTATCGATCGATCCAAATCCGAAGCCGAAGCCGAAGCCGAGCGACGACGACGACGCGATAGTTCATTCTCTTCAACTCCTTTTAAGAGCTATAAGAAGTGATCCTATATTTATACTCACAAG
>MDKH01086245.1:0-26928 GCA_005239495.1 Nicotiana undulata
GCCTTGGTGTCTCTCCTACATTTGGATTTCCTCATTGTCTTGCCTTTTCTTCTAGTTCCAAGAATTTTATATATTTCTTTCAGACTTTGTATTTAGCACTCAGTTAGTTAGTTCGTGAGGTTGTGACACCCCGGTTTTGGGATTGTTCGTTGTTGTTGTCTTATCATTTCATTATGATTTTTGTTGAAGAAATATAGTTTTTCTACTGTGAAACATTGGAAGTGATTTGGGATGTTCAGTATAAATTCGAGAGTTAATGGTGTGGGATATTTTCGGAAAGGGTTGGACATTAATGAATTCGAGTTATTGCAGTAAATGTTTGAAGGTTAATAGTTTTAAATACTGTTACATTGTGTTATTAAGGCAATAATGTTGTATACGTTGGCTTGTCTAGCGGGTTCAACGTTAGACGCAGCCACGGCCTGAAAGGTGGGATTTCGGGTCGTGACAATTTTATTTTTCGGTTAAGAGGATCGTAGTAACATAAGTATGTTATTCCTAGGGGTATCAACAAAGGTGTGTCTCCTTGGTCTTCTTTGCCTAACTTCAACTTGATTTTTGTTTTGTTTCTTTTAAACTTATTCTTAAAGAAAAAAAATTCTTGGGTAGGTTTTTTTGGTCTTTTTAATAGTTTTTGATTTTGTATAGAATATTTTGGTTTTTTTGTTTCAAAACAGCTTTTTTTTTTTGTTTCAAAGATCATTTCGATTTAATTTTTAGAAATCAAAATTGAACTTTTCAAGGAAAAACATTTTTTAAATTTGAATGGCTTTAAATTATATATATATTGAACAACTTATGCTCTAGAAACTATGAGAAGATCTTTTTAAAAATATATATAATTATTATCATTATCGTTAGTTTTTGAATTTCTTGGAGTTTAAAATAAAACTGACACATTTGTCTATCCTACGATATGTAGCAAAGGAACAAATGTCAAAAACAAAGATCTATGCAACATCAACAAGATATTTTGATCATAAATATATGGGATATAGTTACCTTTAAGTAAAAATAAGAACCCCCAGATTTATATTGATTATATCCGCTAGATGTCCACGTTAATATTACCTCTAAATATAATAAATAGACCCTTGCATTTTAAAGGTAGCAATCAGTAAACTAAAGCCATGTGAGTTCAAACATAAGGGAATTAAATTTGCTTCTTTATTGTGTTGATACGAGTTCTAAGTAAATATCTTAAATAACACATGAAAAATATAATGCAAATTGTTTATTAATGATATGCATTATTTTTCGGTCTTGAATTTGGGCCCGGGCTCAGCACGGGCTTACTGCGACTAGTAGGTTTAGAAACCATAGATGCGTAACAAAATAAAGAAAGATCTCTTACTCATAGTCGAGCAAATGGCCTGAGACAGGCTATTGGCAAAGTTTTGTCCCAGAACCGCTTGGGTTCCTTGAGATCCTCTCAAGGATCTAAGAAGCCAAAGTACCATAGTGAGTAGGAGGCCGTGATCGGCCGGAGAAGACAAGGAAATATCACAGGACTGAGATATATGTCGGTGACGGCGCTTGAGAACTAGGGTTTAGTTGAGAGAGTTGAGAGAGTTGAGAGAAGAGAGAAAGGGTGACATCGGGTGAGAGGAGGGAAAATGAGAGGGTTTAGGGGGTCATTTAGGTTTAATTAAGGTAAGGGAGATCTGGACCGTTGATCAAAATGATCAAAGGTCAGGATTTGACGGGGGTGTTGGGTCGGGCTGGTTTAATGTTTGGGCCTAAGGGGATTGGGCCAAATTAAAAGGGTTTTTTGGGCTAGTCTTTTGGATTAAGTCTGAAAATAAGTGGCTATTTATTAAATACCCAAGTAATTAAATAAAAAATAATTTATAAAATAATTAATAATTTATAAAAATGATTTTCATGCATAGAAATATTTTAAAATAATTATTCAATATTTTAAAAATACAATGGACTATTTCCTGGTAAAATAATGCAATAATGTATGCATGGGCTATAATTACAAAGTTATTGCAATTGTAACCAAAAAGTGTAAATCTAACCATTTATGAAATAATTTGAACTTAATATGATTATAAATAGTAAGATTAAGTCAAGAAATATTTTAAAATCATTTGTGATGCAATTTTGTAATTATTTATATAAAATAAAATGCTAGGGCAAATTAATTTAAAATGTAGAAATTATGAAAAAATATCAATTGATGCTAATGCATAGTTTTAAAGGTATATATGTATTTAAAAAATATTATAGGGAAAAATTGGGTATCAACAACAGTGATCCCGCCGGAGATCACAACATATCGATTGAGCCTGGACCCAAAGTTTAGACCGGTAAAGCAAAAGAGAAGGCCTTAGACCGAGGTAAAACATGCATTCATCAAGGAGGAGGTAACCAAACTTCTCAAAATAGGATCTATTCGGGAATTAAAGTATCCCGAATGATTAGCAAACGTAGTCGAAGTCCCTAAATAGGGGAACAAACTTTGAATGTGCGTAGACTATAAAGATTAAAACAAAGCATGTACCAAAGACTCCTTTTCTGTGCCAAATATCGATTGAATGATCGATGCCACGACCGGACACGAAATCCTTAGTTTTCTTGACGCCTACTCTGGGTACAATAAAATACAAATTAACCCGGAGGATCAAGAAAAGACTTTGTTCATCACCAAGTATGGCACCTATTGTTATAATGCAATGCCATCTGGGCTAAAAAAATGCTAGCGCTACTTACCAATGCCTAGTGAACCGAATGTTCGAAGAACAAATAGGTAAATCAATGAAGGTCTATATTGACGATATGTTAGTTGAGTCCCTACGAGCAAAGGACCATTTATCACATTTGCAGTAAACCTTATTGAGAAAATACAACATGAAGCTCAATCCGGAGAAATGTGCATTCGGGGTCGGTTCGGGCAAGTTCCTCGGCTTTATGGTGTCAAATCGGCGGATCGAGATCAATCCCGATAAAATCAAGGCAATCAAAGACATCACAGTCGTGCACATCGTTAAGGCCATACAAAGATTAACATGGCGGATAGCCGCTCTGGGTCGGTTCATCTCGAGGTTCTTATCGAAGTCACTGGTTCTTCTTACTTATCAAGAAGAAGAACAATTTTGCTTGGACTTCGGAATGCCAACGAGCTTTGGAAGAATTAAAGTGATACCTCTCAAAACCACCACTGATCCATACTCTGAAAGCGGACGAACAACTCTACTTATACTTGGCGGTCTCGGAAGTCGCGGTAAGTGGGGTCCTAGTTCGAGAGGAGCAAGGTACGTATTTTCCTGTTTACTATGTTAGTCGAACTTTAGATGAACCGAGAGCCGGTACCCACACTTATAAAAATTAGCCCTTGCTCTAATAAGTGCTTCTAGGTAATTAAAACCATATTTTCAATGTCACCCGATTTGTGTGGTGGCCACTTATCCTCTTCGCAATGTTTTGCATAAGCCCCAACTCTCGGGCCGATTGGCCAAATGGCTCGTCGAAATCAGTGGGTATGATATCGAGTATCAACCCCAAATGGCCATCAAGTCTCAAATCTTAGCAGACTTTGTGGCCGACTTTACACCAGCCCTCACACTCGAAGTCGAAAAGGAACTTTTATTAAAAACGGGTACATCATCAGGTGTATGGACCCTTTTCACAGACGGTGCTTCGAACGTGAAGGGGTCCTGTCTAGGAATCATTTTGAAGCCGCCCACGGGAAACACAATTAGATAATATATCAAAATTTCTAATTGACTAACAATGAGGCCGAGTATGAGGCCATGATTGCAGGACTCGAGCTAGCTAAGAGTTTGGGAGCAGAGGTCATCGAGGCCAAATGTGACTCCATACTTGTGGTAAACCAAGTCAACAAAACATTCGAGGTTCGAGAAAATTGAATGCAGAGGTATTTGGAAAAACTACAGGTAACATTACATCGATTTAAAGATTGGACCCTACAACATGTACCTCGAGAACAAAACAGCGAGGCCGATGCCCTTGCAAATTTGGGGTCATCAGTTGAAGACGACAAAATTAGCTCGGGGAATGTTGTACAACTTTCAAAGTCAGTGATCGAAGAAAGACACGCCGAAGTAAACACCATAAGCCTAACTTGGCGTTGGAGGAATAAATATATCGAGTACCTAAAAAACGGGAAGCTCCCAACGGATCCTAAGAAATTGAGGACTCTACAAACAAAGTACGCACGATTCACATTGGCCAAAGATGGTACTCTATACAAAAAGGATGTTCGACGGACCGCTGGCAATATGTTTGTGTCTCGGAGACACCGATTGAGTTCTACAGGAAATTCACGAGGGCACTTGTGGACATTATTCCGGCACCGAATCACTGGTTTACAAAGTCATCAGAGTAGGATAATATTGGGCTAATATGGAAAAGGATACTAAGGAATTCGTTTGAAGGTGCGACAAGTGCCAAAGATATGGCCGATGATCTACTAACCCGGAGAACGACTCCATTCGATCATATCCCCATGGTCGTTCATGAAATGGGGAATGGATATCGTCGCCACCAGGTAAAGCTAAATTCATTTTATTTATGACTGACTATTTTCGTAAGTGGTTTGAAGCACATGCCTTCGAGAAATTCAGAGAAAAAGAAGTTATAGACTTTATTTGGGACCACATTATATGTCAGTTCGGTATACCTGCCGAGATCGTATTTGACAATGGAAAGCAATTCATCGACAACAAAGTAACGAAGTTTCTCGAAGACCACAAAATAAAAAGGAACTTGTCGACGCCATATCATCCTAGTGGGAACGGTCAGGCCGAATCGACGAACAAGACCATCATTCAAAATTTAAAGAAAAGATTGAACGACACTAAGGGAAAATGGAGAGAAATATTTCTCGAGGTACTTTGGGAATATTGAACAACGTCCAAATCCAGTACGGGGGAAACACTGTTCTCTTTAGTTTACGGTGCCAAAGCTCTGATCCCGGTCGAAGTCGGGGAACCTAGCGTCAGTTTTTGACATACAACGGAAGAGTCAAATCACGAGGCTATGAATACAAGTCTCTGATTTCTAGATGAAAAATGGGAAGCCGCCCTCATATGAATGGTCGCAATAATGCAGCGCATCAAAAGGTACTACAACCGAAGAGCCAATCTTCGACACTTTAAAATCGGGGACTTAGTTCTGAGAAAAGTCACCCGCAATACTCGAGACCCAAATGAAGAAAAACTCGGATCAAATTGGGAAGGATCGTATCAGGTCCTCGATATCATCGGAAAGGGATCCTACAAACTTGGCATGATGAACGATGAACAATTGCCAAATAATTGGAACATATCACTCCTCAAAATATATTATTGTTAAGGTATGACCGTCTCCATTTTCATTTATATTTTGTACTAACTTGTTGCAGGTGTTCGATTGAAGACATCGAAGTTCTCTCCAAATGCGAAGTCCTTAGGTCTGAAAGCACGCGTTGCATTCTTTTTCCCTTCAACAGGTTTTTGTCCCAAATGGGTTTTTCCGGCAAGGTTTTTAATGAGGCAACCATTTTTCGTGCTAACTTAAATCAATTCAACAGTATCCGAGGCTTCTTTACAATCAACCTCGAATACTGGGGGCATCACCCTCAGATGATTTTAAGGAAAATACTTCGTGTCAACAGGGTCTCGATAGGTAAATTTTGTAAAGGGACAAATGATCGAGTGAACCGTGTACATGTAGATTACTCGAGCCCTAGTGGAAAAACATGTACGCATGTATGATCTATTTAAAGAAGTATTTTTTCTTACCAGATGTTCCATGCCTTAGAGAAATTTCTACTTTACAATTTCGTACTTATGAACTATTGTGAAAACTGGCTCAAGGGCCGATCGCAACTAAAGTTCAAACAATTAATCCCGTACTCGGGGACTGCCGCCCAAAAATTGACATGATCGAATCATCAAACCTCGAGATCATAAGACCTTAAAAAGACATCCTCGATTTTATAGACCAAGGCCACCCCACTCGGGGACTGACACTTTGAATAAGTTCGAAGTATAATCGGGAAATAATCCCAAAAAGGCAAATCCTAAGGCTACGGCAAAACTAACACGGTTCAGAGACGTCCAAATTTTGTAATGAAAACAGGCCTTCGAATACTTTTATAAATCGGTTAAAAAGTCTACCCTCGGCAAAATAACAAAAGGGTTTCGACAACATCAGCTCTCGAAAAAACCCTAAGGGGTATCGAACAGCTTGGACCCTCGAACAATCTTGTACTAAGAAAAATTGTTCTAAGGCACAAAAAAGCAAAGGGTTTTGATAACACTAAACCCCGAAAAACCTAAAGGGTACAAACTTATTTCATGATAAGGCATGACAAATTTGTATATGATTAACTCTTTAAGCCAAAAAGGGGAAAAATACATTCTTTTGAGGCCATATCAGCCCAATTCAAGAGCCTAAGGTCCGTTATATTTTTGAGTTCAAGAAGTCATCATCGCTCAACTAAAACCTAAAGGTCTTCCTACTTCTAGTTCGAGCAAGTAGTCACTCGACTACAAAAACTATATTATTTTGATTTCGATCAAGTTGCCCAAGTTTTGAATTTACGAACAAAATTTACACCAGGCATAAGTGAGTCAAAATTTTCACAAGGCATAAATAAGTCAATATTTTTACAAGCGAATCAGAATCTTCGCAAATCAAAAGTCGAGATAAAGATAAAAAAAAGGAAATGTTTTATATATGAAGGTATTTACAAGAGACCGATCGGGGTCCCACACAAAATAAAAAAGAAAAGAAAAAAAAACAAAGGCTCCTAACTATTCTCGAGGGTAACTTCTTCACGGGGGTCCTTCCCATTTTCGGACCCACTCTTGCTGCCATCATTGTTTACCTTGAAAATGATAATGACAATTAAATTTGATTTTGTGGTTCTAAAAATATGTGATTTATTTTAATACTGGTTGTTAAGAAATTGATGTTAAATGAGAGTTAGGGTAATAAGATAAGAGTAAAAGATAGTGGAAATATGCTAACCGAACTTCCCTAGATCGGGGTCTCGAGCTGGCTGAGATAGGGCCTCGAGGTCGAAGCACAATATCGATAGCGGATGATCGATGGGGGGTCTAACAGTTCTAAGGGAATCAAAGAGGGCTCTTTATGATCAATGATGAGTAATAAATGAAGAACAATCAGTGAAACACAATAAATGTAAGTAATAAAGCAATAAGGAGACAATAGAGTATGTTTGAGTTAGAGAGCAGAGAATGTTCTTATTCCTTGTATTAAATATCATGTGTGCAAGAAATGATAAGGGTCCCTTTTATATAGGAGGGGGAATACCAACATAGTACATATGCATCTATTACAAAGATGTATGGCTGGTACAACCATTTAATGTCAAGGTACGGACTCATACTATTCTTGCAGACCTAGTCAACTTTAACCACGTGCCTTCCAGGAGTTTCCCGCTTGTCCATGACAGCCACCGATTTATACTACCCCGAGGTCGAGCATAGGGAACCCTCGGGGTCGAACCTCGAGTCGTGCCTCGAGCCTTCCGAAGGCGGTCAGTGGAGAACCATAATAATCATAAAATCGGTCTCTCCGACTTTAGCCGTATATAGATAGTCCCTGCATTTCTTAGAGTGAAATGATAAGAAACGGTCTCCAACTCCTGCTTCTTCGATACTTCCATCATGACATGAGCCCCGTCAGAGCATTAAATTACATGACTTAAAGGATGCGTAGGGGTCGCCATCAGCACGACTATCGAGAAGCCCACGAAATATTTTGGTTCGACTTTTCAGCTTCTCAAACCTTGCCCAAATGGCTTCTATAAATATCTCAGGTGTTTTCCATTCATACTTTTACAAAATCCTCAAGTTTTTAAAGTTAAGCTCATCATCTTCTGCATTGATCTTATCTCTTTGCTTGCTTCTTCATCTCCTTTCTTAGAAACTATTCATAGTTATGGCAAAAACTTCTAAAACAGTACCCTAGAAAGAGGGCACCTCTTCTTCTGCACATCCGTCCAAGGGCAAACCAAAAACACCACCGAGAGTTGAGTAATGTATTCCAGTCCCTTTCGATACGATCTCTGACTTTACCATAGATAGACCTCCTTCTACACTGGGTCGATACGAGCTCATGTCCCTGTACATCAGTGTGGTAACCAAGGTGGAGAGTGTAAAAACGGACTGCCGCTGGGGGGGAGGCAGTACAAATAGAAATCCCCGAAGCTGAGGAAAGCATAGTGACACACAAAACTAGCTTCCTCAGCATATACACATACCCATTCACTTTAGGTCCCGTAGAGTCCTCTTCCCCACCGATGACCCGGTGATTCTTGACTTTTGCCGTCAGTACCGAGTGACACTCGATCAGATATATCCTTCCTTCTGGAGGATCATATATATGCTCTGATATTTCTCCAACAGGGTCGAGGGAATGACCTTTGTATAGCCCCCATCTCTTCCGAGGGGGTTTAATTAAGCTACAACATCGATCTGCGAAGAGGTTCTTTGCGAGCATCGATGAAGACAAAGATTAGGGGTGGATGAGCCGGTTGATCAGAGTAAGAACCTCAGACATCATTCTTTCTAATAGGATGCCATTCCCGGAAGAATGGAACATGAGGCGTAAGTGTCACTACCTCGAACACATTTTATTGATCCTTCTTCCTCTTCTGAACTAATTTTCTTTTGATCATGCAGCCACCGTTTGGTTCCCCAATGCAGTTCAGAACCTTCCAGGATGGATCAAGCTATTAGATTTTGCCTTTCCTTACAAAAAGCAATCTTGGCGTGATTTGGCCAAGACGCGGTGGTAGTCCAAGAACCATGGTAAGCCCTTCTTGTCGTTGTTGTCAGATTTCATATAAGTACTCTTTGTAGCAGTAAATATGATATACCATGCCTGTGCAGGCCTCGGGGAAGACTTTTCGATGAGACCTCCGCCTCCCGTGTGAAGAGGAATCTTCAAAACCCGACAAGGGTAAGAAGAGGAAGAAGAAGACATCGGCTGAGTCTCCAAAACCAAAGAAGCCCAAGACCCTAAAGCCTAAGACCGATGCCACGGTCTTGATTTTGGATGTTGTTGCGAGTCTTCATGCCACAGACGAAGATGACGATGAGGATGATTGCCCTTTGGTACAAAGGGTAAGACAGAGCGTTGATGCTCCAAAAACCGTTGGGTAGGAAGCCTCCAAGTCAGAGATGGCCGATGTGGGTCAACCTCGAGCAGAGGAGGTTATTAAGGGAGGTTCGGGTGCAGTCCCCGAGCCTCAAATTGGACATGGTACAGTCCGTGCCGGCGAATCCTCAGCTGGCAAGTTTGGAGGGCCTGAATCTGAGATATTTCTGGGCCAAGAAGATACTCCAATAGAGATCAACACCGTGGGCGACTTTGATTTGGGCCCTTCATTTTCCCCAAGGGAAATAAGGGATGCGCTGAACAGGGATGCTGCTAATGTGGGGGACTCTCAGGGAGAGGCTGATACATTTAGAGATTACTTCGTTGGCCTCAAAGAGGATACCGACCTTGATGCGCTCGTCGCCCTCGAGGAGGCCGAGAGGCTTTAGAAACAGATAACATACTTGACATACCATTTGTGCTTTAGATTTTTACCCTTTCTCTTCTAACCTCCCTGCTTCGACGTAGGTCAAGAGGCTATATTATAAGGCCTTCTCCAAGATTCAAGATGAACCGACTTGCCGCGAGGAGGAGCTCGAGAAGATCACCTCGGAGCTGAATGAATCGAAGGCCTCCTCTGCCTGAAAGGAAGAGGAGTTGAATGAGCTTCGGACCAGTCTGGAGGGAGTGCATCAGGAGCGAACTAGCTTCGCCGAGCAGGTAATGTGATACTCATGAGTTCATTTTCATATTCTCACAAGTTGTTGTTTACTAACTTGATTCGTCTTTGCAGATCGAGCAAAAGAATGCCCTGGTGGGGCAACTCCAGGAAGAGGTTGCGGCCAAGGATGTGGAGATCCTCGAGCTGAAGAGGCAGAACAAAATCGTGGCCTCGGAGAGAGACCTTTTGCGGGGAGAGTTGACCTCGACCCAGGACCTTCTTCGGAGTGCCCGGGAGGAGGTTAATTCACTATATACGGCCAAGTCTGAAGCCGATGAGCATGTAGCCTCATATAAAAGAGATGTTGCTGCTGCCAATGATCAGGCTAGGGAGATATCTAAGAAGGTTGGGATCAAACTGGCTCAGGACATTGCCCATGCGCATTCACAAGCTAGGAGGCAGGCCCTCGAAGAAGCAAGAACCAAAGGCACCGATCTGTCTGCTGAGATCGAGAAATCTAGGGACTTAGAAGAAGAGTCAGCACTTTCAACTTCTTCGGACGAGGGCTATGGTAGCGATTCAGATAGTACCGAAGGCGAGGAATAGACTCGCTTCATCATTTTTGCCTTCTTTTTCCCTTTCTTTTTGTAAATGGGCTCCTCGGGGGAGCTTTGTAAAGGCACATTCTGTAAATATCTTTTTGTGAATGCAAAAAGATTTTTTGCTTCAAGATTTTTATTTTTCAATGCAAAGACAATCTTTTGAAATTTGATGTCGGCTCTTTCGAGCCCATGCTTGGAACAATAGAGGCCCTCGAGATTGGGCACCATCTCGGGGCTAGATCAATATTTGGATCTTGATAGCTCTTTTTAGAGCTTATACTTGTAGCAACAGAGATCCTCGAGATCGGGCACCATCTTGAGGCTAGATTGGTGGCTCTTTTAGGACCCATATTTGCAGTAATAGAGATCCTCGAGATCAGGCACCTTCTCGAAGCTAGGCCGATATGGATGGCTCCTCAGAGCCCATTATAATAACAGATATCCTCGAGATTAGGTACCATCTAGAGGTTAGATTGATATTAATGGCTCCTTAGAGCCCATAATTATAGTAATAGAGATCCTCGAGATCGGGCACAATCTCGAGGTTAGATCGATATTGATAGCTCATTAGAGCTTGTAATTAAAGTAGTGAAGATCCTCGAGATGGGGTACCATCTCGAGGCTGGACTGATAGCTCTTTTAGAGCCTATTCTTGTAGAGACAGGGATCCTCGAGATTGAGCACCGTCTCGAGGCTAGGTTGATATGGGGATCTTGGTCCCTCAAACACTGCATGACACCATCATTCATATGACATGATGGTGAAGTGATCGAGGTGGTCCCACCGACACACTTCCCTAGAAGTGGTAAATGGCATGGTCAAAATTAATTGGCCTTCAAAGTAGGCGAACAGTCGCCGCTTGCTCTATATATGTATCAACAATCTTCCCATTTGAGGACTTTGCCATTTTGAGTTGTTATCCTTTTCATAAAGCTTTATTTCTCTCACACCAATTCTTCTAACATTTTAGTTTAAAGTTTACACTTGAGTTTTCATCTCTTTCTCCTTGTGCCAAAGTAGTTATGGCTGCTATGACAAATTCCGCTCACCAAGAAGAGGAGATTTCTGCCTCTACTTCTTGTCGGTCAGTGGTACACCGCCGATGTTAGGCGAATGAACCTCGGGCTGCTTCATCTCGAGGAGGGATTTCACATTAGAGCGACTCCGAATGTTCAGGGCCATCAGGAGCATGCATCGAGGTTCATCCCGTCAATATGAGAAAAACACATCGAGGCAGTGAGGAGAGACTGCGAATGGGGAGAAGAGGTGGTACTGCAGGTACCTTCCCTGGAAGAGGATATCATAGCCCATGTAGAGGGCTTTTTGAACGTATATACGTACCCCTTTACGTTGGGTCCTACTGACAGAGTCGTGCTCGACTTTTGTAAGAGATATCAGGTTACCTTGGCACAGGTTCACCCGTCTTTCTGTAGGATAGTATTGATGCTAAGGTTCTTCGCGGAGAAAGCTTGGCTCGAGTTCACCCTTAGACATCTTATCAGGTTGTATCAGCTCGTGCACTATCGGGGCCTGATCACTCTCTGACGTCGATCCACCCTGCCTCTTGTTACCAGCGATGAAGAAGATGGGGACCGAGGGTGGATGAGTCGATTTGTCCGAGTGCAGACCACCAATATTAGCCCGGTGGATTTCCTGCCATTTCCTAAGATGTATAATTTCACATGTAAGTGGTACACTCGTGTTTTTATTATTTGGTTCATAGTGTAGGCGGACTCCGTAATGATGTCTTCTTTCCCTTCTTGCAGCAACTCCATGGTTGCCACACAAGGTCCCCAACTGGTGGATTGGACTCAAAAGCTGGAGGCCTGATCGACTTACAATGAGCGTAAGTGTCGAGACCTGTCGAAGGCTAGATGGGAGGCCAAACACCATGGTGACTGCCGTAAGATTCTTTTATTTTAGGAAAAACTTTCCCTTTTATTAACTTCTCTACTGCAGTCATCGGAGAATTATTTGAGATGAAATCGTGTCCTCTCGGAGAGGAGGAGGGGTCGTCGGCTTCGGGGCCAAAGAATGACAATAAACGGAAGGAGTCCTCGGTGAGCGAGGAAATTCATAGTGAGGCAGGGTCTTCCTGAAGGCATAACGGAGATGAAGCCGAGCCTGTCCACCCCGAGGTATCTAGCCTCGGGAGAGCAGTTCCTCCTTTGCCACTGTCTTCTTCCCCGATCGAAGGTAGTTCGAGGGAAAAGCATCTTCTGCCGCCACTTTCTCCTCTCGTCGAAAGTACTTCAAGGGATGTTCGGAGCCAAGGTCCGTGTGATGGGATCGGAGTCCCGAATGATCATGTCCTCTTTCGGGATGGTTCAATTGGGCCGAAGAGGCCAGACCAGGAGATGCTCGCTCGACCTTTGAGGAGGCTCAGCGGTTCTGCTCTTCTGTAAGCTTCGATGATCTTTGTAGTTTAATTAGCTTCGTTCTCATTTTCTAACTGAAGCTTCTTTTTCATAGGCTTTTGACAAGCTCAAGTCTGAGTTGCTTCGCTGCGAGGCTCGGTTGCGAAGAGCCTTGGATGGGGAGAAATCCCTCAGGCTCTTACGTGATAAAAGAGCTAAGGGGTTGATACACCTTCGCTGTGAAATGGATCACAGCCAGAGCTACGAAGGCCACCTCGAGGGACAGGTAACCTTGGTTTTAAGGACATGCATGTTTCTTCTCCTATCTTCGAAGATTAATATTCTGATGTTTCAATTGCAGAGGACCTGGAACGCTTTTGGGGCAGAGTTGGTCAGGCCGAGTATGAGTGCAATGAGCTAAGTGCTCAGATCGAGGCCCAAGTTGCGGCCAAGAGGAATGCTCTGGCCAAGGTTTCCGCCCTCGAGCTGCAACTCTGGAATGCCCGCGAAAATGGCTCGGTCCAGACGAGCAGGATTGCATGGCTCGAGTATGAACTTTTTAAGATTAAGGTCGAGGTTGTGGATGCCTAGTTTGAATCCGAATAGATCCGAGCTAAGGCCGACAAGAAAGTGGCCGTGTATTTGAAAGATGATGCCGATGATCGAGCCTAGTTGAGAGGGGTTGCCGATCGGGAGAGCAAGAGAAGTGAATATGCCCGATGCAGATCCTGGAGAGAAACCCTCGAGGAGATCCATTCTAGGGGATTTAATCTCTCGAAAGAGATAGATCAGGCCAAGGCAGATGAATATGATGCCAAGTTCCCCGTATACGATTCCGAAGATAATGAGGAAGAGGCAGATAAAGTCGTAGTCCCCGAGGGGAAAATAGCTTAGGCTTTCCTTTTCTTCTTTGTATAAGACTCCCTGTGGGATCATTGTGAATGTATATTTGTGATATATATATATGAAATATCCTTTGACATTTCAAATTTGTTTGTATCTATCTTCCTTTTTGTCTTGAATTTCGACAGTCGATAACTAGTCCGCTGACCTAGACTTCGAGGTGAAAAATCCCTAAGGTTTACAGATCGGCCCGGAGGCTTGTTAGGATGGCCCATAGGCTCTTATGCATTTTCCCTTAGGCATTTTTAGTTAACCGTTTAGGGCTCAGTCCTCGAGTCGGGTTTTGACTCGAGCTCATCGACCCTTAGGTTTTTGAATTAGCCCTAAGGCTTTTTAAGCTGGCACTTAGGCTCTTACGCATTGGCTATAGTTTTCCCTTGTTAAAGGCTTTTTTGAAGTTTTTTTGCTCGTTCGACTCTTCGACGGTTCGATAAGAACCTCGATTGTGAGCCGTTGTATGACGATAAATGATCACCTTGGGAGGTTTTGCTCGATGGTTGAATTTTCTCGAAGCCCTTTTATTATTGGAGCTGATATGATCGAAGCTCTTTTACTTATGTCGAGGGTAGCCTGATTAACCGGTTCTTTTCGAAGTATTTGTGATTTTATGGCGACAGTCAGGCGTCCCCGAGTCGCGTTAGTGTGGCCGTAGCCTTTTGACCATAGTCATTGTGTTTGGCCGTAGCCTTTTTACCGTAGTCATTGTGTTTGGCTGTAGCCTCTTGACCGTAGTCATAGTGTTTGGCCGTAACATTTTGATCGTAGTCATTGTGTTTGGTTGTAGCCTTTTAGTATCCGAGTGAGGTAGCTCCGGCGTCTATATCGAGGGTATGCCTTTTGAGGGGTCTTACATGTTCGAATATATATCCTTGGCTTTAATATCGGGATTATGCCTTTTTTAAGGTCTTTCAAATTGGACATGCCTTACTTGAGGTCTTACATATTTGATCATGCCTTAGTTGAGGTCTTACAGTTTTGGTGTTGTCTCTTGGAGGTCTTATATTGTTGATAATGCCTCGTTGAGGTCTTACATTTTTAAGCATGCCCGGAGGTCTTACAGATTGGGTGTTGCCACATGGAGGGCTTTTGGCCTCGAGGTTGCCCACTTGGGGTCTTATGGCCTCGAGTTTTTGATAGCTCGATGGAGTGACAGTCGACGATAGTCCCCGAGACATCGAACGATTTTGGCTCCGGAGCCGTTCTTTGTAAACTTGGTGTTGCCTCATCGAGGGCTTACAAGCTCGAAGTTTCCGGCCCTGAGGTCTTACGGCTTCGAGTTTTTGACGTCAGTCCCCCAATGTTCGGGAGATTTCTGGCCATGGAGCCATTTCTTGTGATAATAACAATTTCTTTGAAGAGCAAAGTGTTTTGATGGTAAAATATACTCCCTTGATTACTCGGTACAAGTATACATGTTTTTGCCTTGGAGGGTTCGATTATTCTATGCGGACACGGTTCATTTGACCGTTTGGCCTGATACATCATGTTCCTACCGAGACCCTTTTGGCTTATTTTGATTTCTCCGAGGAGGTGACCTCCCGGTGGGATGCCCCCTAGTATTCAAGGTTGATTGAAGAGAATCCTTGAATACTTGTTGAGTTCTCCTTAGGTAGCATATAGATGTTTCCTCGTTAAAAACCTCGTCGGTAAAACCCATTTGGGATAAAATACGATCTAAGGGGAAAAAAGCGCAACGCATGCTTTAAAACCTAAGGTCTTCAAGCCGAAAGGTGCTTCGATTTTTCTAATCGGACACCTGCATATAAGTTAGTGTAAACGTATATAAAAAAGGGAGACGGTTATACCTTAGCAGTGATGGCTTTTGAGCCTTGACATGCTTCAACTGCTTGTTCCGAGGACACGGTACAGTCCTTTACTCATTCATTCGGGCGCAGCCGAGAAGGTAGCTTGTGATTGCTACTTGGTTGTTTGCTTATCCTTTGGTTTCTTCGATGTGGAAGGTACCGATGCCGGTGCCACGTCGTGCACTGCGAACATCTCTCTTGCCGCGTGCTGCTCCCCGTATACCATTTGTATTCCGTCTTTCTTTGGAAACTTCATCATTTGGTTAAGGGTTGATGGTACTACCCTCACGCAGTGTATCCACGGCCTTCCGAGCAAGGCATTGTATCTCATGTCTCATTCAATGACATGAAACTTGGTATTCTAGGTTGCGTCTGCCATGTTGACCGAGAGGGTGATATCCCATTTCGTTGTCTCGCTCGCCATGTTGAATCTGTTGAGGACTCGAGAGGTGGAAACAACCTGGTTGAGCAGTCCGAGATGCTTCACCACCCTCGACTTGATTATGTTGGCCGAGCTACCTGGATCCACAAGCACACATTTAATTTGAAACGTATTCAAAAGAAAAGAAATTACCAATGCGTCATTGTGAGGTTGAGACATGGTCTCGATGTCCTAGTCGTTGAATATGAGAGCATCCTCGGGTATGTAACCTCGAGTTCGCTTTTCCCTGGTGATGGATATATTCGTTCGTTTGACAACAGGTTCCTATGGGATGTCGATTCCTCCCATGATCATGTGGATGACATGTTGTAGCTCTTCTATTTCATTTTTCTTGTTCACTTCTCTTTCCTGAAAATGATTTTTAGCTCGGTCACTGAGGAATTCTCAGAGGTGACCTCTGTTGATTAGTCGAGCTACTTCCTCTCGGAGTTGTCTGCAATCTTAGGTTCTATGACCGTGTGTGCCGTGAAATTCGCACACCAGGTTATGATTTCTTTGCGATGGATCTGATAGTATGGGTTTCGACCACCTGGTGTATTTTATTTTACATATGCCCGATAAGATGTCTGAAACATCAATGTTGAAGTTGTACTCGGACAATCAGGGTGCCTCCACCAGCCCTGCGTGTCTGTCAAAACCGACTCTGCTTACGAGTCCCCGAGGATTTTGACCTCGATATGCCCTACGGTCGTTTCGAGGTATGTTACGCTTTGGGGCATTTCTTCGATCTTGAGTGTATGGTTGATACCTTTCCTTGTTCGGCCTTGGTTCCTTTGCCAGGAGCCTGCTAGGATATACCGAGCCCCAAGGGGCTCCTAGTTGGTCATCTTCGACCCTAATCTTTGATTGATAGCGATTATGGACATCCCCCTAGGTGACGGCGGGATATTCTACCAAGTTCTGCTTCAGTTGCTTCAAAGCTATTGAACTTCGTTCATTTAAGCCTTGGGTGAAGTCCTGCACCGCCCAGTCATCGAAGACAGGTGGTAATTCCATTCTTTCCATTTGAAAGCGAGATACAAATTCCCATAGCATCTCGTTTTCTCTCTGTTTGATTTTGAAGACGTCGTATTTCCTTGTAGCAACTTTGATAGCGCCGACGTGTGCCTTTATAAAAGAATCTGCCAGCATGGCAAATGAATCTATTGATTTTGGGGTTAGGTTGTGATACCACATCATGGCCCCCTTTGATAATGTTTCTCCAAATTTTTTCAATAGGACGGATTCGATCTCGTCCTCCTTCAAGTCGTTTCCTTTTACGGCACAAGTGTAGTCAGTGATGTGCTCGTTGGGGTCCGAGGTCTCATTGTACTTCGGGAGATCGGGCATTCTGAATTTCGTTGGGATGGGCTTCGGAGCCGCACTTGATGGGAATGGCCTTTACACGGACTTCTTTGAATCTACACCCCTCAGAATTGGGGGTGCGCTAGGGATCTGATCGACCCTCGAGTTGTAGGTCTCCACCTTTTTGTCGTTAGCTTCTATCTTCTTTTCGCCTGATTCAATCGTCTTCATGAGGTCCTCCAGCATTTTTATAATTGCGGGGTTGGTTGCTGACCCGTTGTTGCTCGACCTCTCTGGTACTTGTTCGACTCGAGGAGCCGTTTCCGGTGCCACTGTGCTTGGAGTTTTTCGGTGGCTTTGCAGCTGAGCAATCGCCAACTGTTGTGCCTGCAACATTTCAAAAATGACGTGAAGGCTAACCTCTCTTTCCTGCTGAGCTGGAGTTTCCTGAGCCTCATGTTTGTCTTCTCGACATATACCCCCGTTAGTATGGGATTTTATATCGGCGTGTTGGGCGTTGCGCGAGACTACGTCCACGGGAATTGGCGCTGGTGCGTCTTCAGGGTTTCGTAGTGGTACACCAACGCCTGAAACAACTACACTATTCTCTCCATGGTCCTCAGAGCTGTTGTTTTCATGGGCATTTACTGAGTTAGACATTTTGACATGAAATCAAATATTCTTCGACAAGAAAAAGTGTGAAGAATGACTTGAGTTTTTTAGTAAACCAGCACTAAAACAATCACTATTATTTTTAGCCCCACGGTGGGCGCCAAACTGTTTACCTTGAAAATGGTAATGACCATTAAATTTGATTTTGTGGTTCTAAAAATATGTGATTTATTTTAATACTAGTTGTTAAGAAATAGATGCTAAATGTGATTTAGGGAAATAAGATAAGAGTAAAAGATAATGGAAATATGCAAACCGAACTGCCTAGATCGGGGTCTCGAGCTGGCTGAGATAGGGCCTCGAGGTCGAGGCACAGTATCGATAGCGGATGATCGATGGGGGGTCTAACAGTTCTAAGGGCCACGAAGAGGACTCTTTATGATCAATGATGAGTAATAAATGAAGAGCAATGAGTGAAACACAATAAATGTAAGTAATAAAGCAATAAGGAGACAATAGAGTATGTTTGAGTTAGAGAGCAGAGAATGTTCTTGTTCCTTGTATTGAATATCATGTGTGCAAGAAATGATAAGGGTCACCTTTATATAGGAGGCGGAATCCCAACATAATACATATGCATTTATTACAAAGATGTACGGCTGGTACAACTATTTAATGTCAAGGTACGAACTAGTACTATTCGTTCAGACCTAGTCAACTTTAACCACGTGCCTTCCAGGAGTTTCCCGCTTGTCCATGACAGCCACCGATTTATACTGCCCCAAGGTTGAGCTTAGGGAACCCTCGGGGTCGAACCTCAAGTTGTGCCTCGAGCCTTCTGAAGGCGGTCAGTGGAGAAAAATAATAATCATAAAATCGATCTTTCCGATTTTATCCGTATACAATCATCATCAACATCATCATCGTCATCAGAAGAGACCAATGCTCTAGCATTAGCTTCATGCTCTTTTGCCTTTGCTATCTCTTCGGTAAGATCGAAACCTCGAGCGTGGATCTCCTCGAAGGTTTCCCTCCAAGATTGGCATTTGGCCAGTTCGGCAATCTAATGTGCTCGAGTTTGAGCGGTCTCGGCACTTGGACTTGAGCGGCTTCAGCATCGGCCCGGTAGAAAGCCATGATCGCCTCAACTTCGGTCTTTGCCTTTTCGGCCTTAGATTTGGCCTTTGCGAGTTTTCAAGCCAACCGAGCCTCGAGTTCCTCTATCTTCTTTTCATGAGCTGAGATTTTTTCCTTCATGCCTCGGAGCTGGCTTTCGACTGATATCAGTTGGGCTCGTGCAACCTCTTTTTCTACAGCAAGGCGGTCCATGCCTTCTTTCAACCCATAAGACTCCGCCTTTATCGTACCTCGCAAAACTTCTCGATCATCTCAATCTTTTCCTGCAGCTGTGATATTGAAATATTAGCTTTCATTCCCGAATCAAGCCCATGAGCAAGATTATAATTATCTGCTCGATCAGGTTGATCTGATCCTTGTGAGCCTTAGCCAATTTGTCTAGGAGGTCCTTGATCTCCTCATCTTTTTGCCGTAGAGAAGTTTGAGGGCATTCCTCTCCTCCGAAAGCCTTTAGAGTTCGGCCTCACATTGGCTTAGCTCAACCCTGGACTTGGAAAAACCTGTATGGAAAAGAAAGGGAGTTGGACAAAAGATGGAGGAATACAACATAAACAAAGGAATCAAGACTTACCTGGTTCAAGATTCGTTAAGCCTCTTCGAAGGGGCTGGATGCATCATTCAAGTCAGAAGCATCTTCGACCCAGACAGAGAAATCTCGGAAGGGATCCTCCCCTCCGGGAACTCCTTCTACCTAGGGGGTCCTCAAAGCTTGAGCATCCCGAATTGCTTCTTCTGAAAAGTCAAAGAGAGTAGGCGAATCCCCGATTACTATTGCCCCAAGTGAGCCACTTGGGGCATTCTTTTCAATTCGAGGGGATTCGGGACTGCCCCCCCCCCCCATACATACCCGCCATTTGTTCACCTCGGTGAGGGACAACCTCAATCTCAGATGACTTAGGGACTGTGCCCGAGTCCTTCTCCACGACCCCCTCAGCTCGAGCCAGGACATCATCAACCACAACCGATTCAGCGGCCTTTGGGGCCTTGTTTTCTTCACTCGGGCTACCAGTACGGAGCCGTTCTTCCTCCCTTATATGTTGAAGTACATCTGCAGGGAGGGCAATAGTGTCCGTCTTCGACTTACGAAGAGGGCTTTTTCTGGGCTTTGGGACCCCGGAGGTCGAGGTCCTCTTCCTCTTATTATCCTTTGCCGGTTTCAAAACCAGAGCCGGAGTCTCTTTCTCGCCAATCGGGGGCCTCATAACCGCATCTTTTCCCAGGCCTGCACACAATAAAATCAAATAAGTATAAAAGATATCATGATCAAATCATCATATATGTGAAAAAGGAGCTTACCATGATTTGTGGCCTCCCATCGGCCTTTTGCTAAATCGCGCCAACAACGATCGGCGTACGTGGAGGTCGAGGCCAGTTTCCAAACCCATATCTCGAGGTCGTGAATCGCTCGGGGCATCCAAGAAACCGCTACATCATGAACGAAGATATTAATGAGAAAAAGCAGAGGAACAAAATAATGCATGGAAGCTAACAGATAAATAATACTTACACTTCATATTCCATTTGTCAGAAAATGGCATCTTCTCTGCCGAGATGAGGTCAGAAGTCTTCACTCGAATGAACCTACCCTTCCAACCTCGATCTTTGTCCTCGACGTTGCTCGACAACAACACCTTGGTTTCTCGACGCTGGAGTTTAATCAACCCGCCTCGATAGAGACGGGGGTTGTACAATCTAATGAGGTGGTCGAGAGTGAATGGAATCCCCTCGACTTTGCTTGAGAAGAATCGAAGCATGATGACTATTCTCCAAAAGGAGGGATGGATTTGGCCTAAGTTTATCTGGTACTGACGGCAGCAGTCGATGTTGACGGGGTCGAGGGGGCCCGGCGTAAAAGGGTAAGTGTAAACACTCAGAAAGCCTTCCACGTGGGTGGTGATATTTTCTTCGGGGGTTTGAATCACCACTCTTTATCCCCCCCAGTTTCAGCCTATCTTTACCTGCTCAAGGTACCCCTAAATTATTGAGCATATGACCTCGACATAGGCTCGCATGGACCGGGACCGAGGAAGATTTCTCGATCTTAAAGTCGGAAATAAGCGCACACCGGTCGGGAACGCACTCTTCAGGGCGCGGATCCACAATGTTATTTCACCGGCCGGCCGTGAAGAATAATTGTTTTCCTTTTGGGGAACTGTTTTAGATCTTTTTGCCATTTTCGTTTAAGTTTGAAGAAGAAAGAAGAAGATATAACTTGATGTTAGAGAAAATATTAATAGCGAAACCTGAAGATTTGTAGAAGGAAAAGAACTTAGGGGAAGTAAAAGCTATGAAGATTAGGAATAAAGTGAAAGTAAAATTTGAATCAATGCTGAGAGGGCTTATTTATGAGATTTACAGTGACGGTTCAAAAGCACTAGTGACCGACCACCAACTGACGCTCATTAATGATTTGGGAAATGTACCGACGGGACGTTTCGGTCACTTCCATCACTTACGTCATGGGGATGACATCATGATAGGTCGAGGTCAAAAAATCGAAGGATCAATACGTTTATTGTCGTTATACTCCAAAAAATGAGGGGACTATCTTTATACGGTTAAAATCGGGCCCACCCGATTTTACTGCTTGATAGATACTGGTAATTTGCATCAAATGACAGCTTCATAACGGAACGGACTAAGGCACGAGGATAAGATACCAAGTGCGGAATCGAGGTGCCTGTCAAGATCGAGGCTAGTAGTTATCATAGCGAAATGAGATAGAACTCGAGTATGATCGGAGATGGCACAATAACAAAAAGACGAGATTTCCGTGATCGGTCAAAGATCATGGCGTGAATCTCGGAACGGATCAAATCAGAAACGGTTAATCAGCTAATCATGGGATTTCCTTATGTAATTAGAGTTATACCATAAATGGAATTCCTCTACTATATAAAGGGGAGTTCTAATAATTTGTAACACATCAATCACAGATATCAAAGAAATATAATTTCTCTTCCTCGCTTACATTACTGTTCTTCATCTAGATATATTTTTAAATTGTTCTTGCACTAATCAGTTCGAGAGTACTTCGATTCGAGGGCTGAGTTCTTTTTAAACACTAGTTTGTTTTTCTTATAATTCAATTCTGTCATTTATTTTTATATTTATCAATTGGTGTTTAGTGAAATCACATATCCTTAAAACCACAATATAAGTTTAATTGATCCAATTTTAAGGGTAAACAAACTATTTAATAGTATTGGATGACATACTCAAATAGAACGAGACCCCTAAACTCAAACTTGAATTACAAAAATGCCTCGAAAATAAATTAAATACATTATAAATAATTAAATATATATATAGAAAATTTATTTGAAGGGATGTATCTTTCAATTAGTTTTTTTTATTTAAATAAGAACTTTTATTGATAACTACGTACTGCTATTACATTTGGGTCTCCCATCCATCCCATTGGGGTCGAAACTATGAGATACATCAAATAAACCCAAAACCTGTTAAATAGTTATAGTTATAAGGGGTTTTGGTTTCCCTTGAACATTGTAAATGGTGTGCAAACTGGTTTTGGTATGTAATCACTTCCAAGGCTATATCGCCGTCATCTGTAGCCTCCTTTTCATGTTTTAAGAGCAGAAACATAATGATTAATAACAGTCTAAGAGATTTTTATTTTTAGTTACTAGCAAAAGTTTCCCTTTTTAAATATAGATTTATTTTATATATATATATATATATATATATATATAGTAAGATTATAATATAAAAGTATATAAAATAGGGAAGATGTAGTGCATATGCTGTAAATGGACGTAAGGTATATCCTTTATTAATATATATATATATATATTTGTAGGTTCATCCTTCAAAGGTCTAAAACATATCCCTATATGCCACTTATCAATTTATTAAAAATATATTATTAATGGTAACTATAAATTTATCACTTAAATTTACCATATCACGTTATACATTTTATTAAATACAATACAGAACTATAACTTTATTTTTAAGAAGTGACGGTTCTTAGGCCTCCACGTTAGAACACACAAATTCATACTCTAAAAAAAATTAGAAGAAGAGGAGATAGTTCTGAGTTTAATGCCATCAACTCGACTTATTTATAAATATATTTGTTAAGCAAAAAGGACTGTTGAAGCCTGTTTGTCAAAGTTTTTGGTGACATAAGGCTTCAAACGATGACCATTCACTTTAAATTTTTCTCCCCCATCCATATGTTGTATTTCAGTGGCATCATAGGGAGTTACTTTTGTTATGATGTACAGGCCGACCAACGTGATTTGATTTTTTCTGGGAATAATCTCAATCGGCTATTGTACAAAAGAATTTGGTCTCCAACTTTAAAATCCTTATGGCGAATGAGGTTATTATACCATCTTTTCGTCTTTTCTTTGTACAATTTAGCATTTTCATATGCTTCAAGTCTGAATTCCTCTAATTCGTCTAGCTGAAGTAGACAATTTTTACCTGCATCTGACAAATTTAGATTCAACAATTTCATAGCCCAATATATTTTATGTTCCAACCACAGGTAAATGACAAGCTTTTCGAAAAACTAATTTATAAGGGGATGTGCCTATTGGAGTTTTGAAAGTTGTTCGGTATGCCCATAAAGCATTATCTAACTTTAAAGACAAATCTTCTCGAGACGATCCAACATATTTTTCTAAAATTCTTTTCAATTCTCTGTTGGAAACTTCTACTTTCCCGCTTGTTTGAGCATGATATGGAGTTCCTGTTTTATGAGTTACTCCATATTTTGTTGACAAATTTAAAAATTGTTTGTTTATAAAATGAGTTCCTTGATCACTTATGATAACACGTGGAGTTCCAAATCGAGAAAAAATATTTTTCTTGAGAAAAGCACAAACAACATGAGCATCATTTTTTTCTAGTGACTATTGCTTCTACCCATTTTGAAACATAGTCAACAACTACTAAAATATGTTCACAACCATTTGATGGAGGAAAAGGACCCATGAAATCAAGGCCCCAAACATCAAATATTTCACAAACAAGAATAGAGTTAAGAGGTATCTCATCCCTTTTTGAAATGTTACCGCTTCTCTGGCATTTGTCACAAGTGCTGACGCAATTTCTTGCATCTTTGAACAGAGTTGGCTAGAAAAAACTCGCTTCAAGTACTTTTGCGGCTGTTTTTCTTCCTGCATAGTGTCCTCCTATATAGCTCCATCATGATAGAGACTTGGGATGTTTTTTTGTTTCTGTTTCTGGTACACATCTCCGGATCATGCCACCTGCACAAAACTTAAATAAGTAAGGATCCAAAAATAACATCTTATTTCTTTTTTGAGTTTCTTCCTTTGTTCATAAGATATATCTTTTGGGATCCATCCTCCAACTAAGTAGTTGGCAATGTCAGCAAACCAAGGTGGCTGATTTGTAACTGTGTTAAGTGTATAAATATGCTCATTAGGAAATTCCTCCTTGATATCTATTGTCTCAGTTAGAGGATTTTCTAATCGTGATAAATGGTCTGCTACCTGATTTTCTGAACCTTTCCTATATTTTATTTCAAGATCAAACTCTTGCAAAAGAAGTATCCATCTTAGCAATCTTGGTCTAGCATCTTTATTTGCTAAGAGATATTTTAAAGCTGCATGATCAGTATAAATTATAACCTTTGTTCCTATCAAGTAGGAATGAAACTTGTCAAACACAAATACTACTGCTAGTAGTTCCTTCTCTGTTGTAACATAATTTTTTTGAGCTGCATTAAGTGTTTTACTGGCGTAGTAGATAGGTCTGAAAATTTTGTCTCTTTTTTGTCCCAATACAGCTCCAACTGTTGTATCGCTTGCATCATACATTATTTCAAATGACTGGCTCCAATCAGGAGAAACAACAATTGGAGCATGAGTCAACTGTTCCTTGAGAATTTCAAAAACATTCATGCAATCATCTGAAAATTCAAACTTTACATTTTTCATCAGTAGGTTAGTCAGAAGTTTTGAAATCTTTTAAAAACCTTTTATGAACCTTCTATAAAAACCTACATGCCCTAAGAAACTTCTAATACCTTTACCAAGGGGTCATTTTATAAAGTTAGATTATGTTCCATACTTAATAGCCATAAAAAGACTAAAAATTAATGTAACGACCCGGTCTGTCGTTACGTAAAACCTGCATTATAACTGTTGTTAGGGGATTATTATATGTTGGTTATTCTATTATTAATGTGTTAGAGTTGATAGGCTTGAAATCGAAATGGTTAAATGAGAATTTAGTCACTTAGTCCTTAAGAACAACCTTAAAATGGGAAAAGTCAACTAAGAGTTGACTTATTGGTAAACGACCTCGGAATACGTATTTTATGGTTCGGATAGCTTCGTTAGGTGATTTGGGACTTAGGAGTGTGTTCAGAATATTTTTAGGATGCCCGATGTAGAATTAGGCTTGAATTGGCGAAGTTAGTATTTTGGCGAATTCCGGTTGATAGGCGAGATTTTGATCCGAGGGTCGGAATGGGATTCCGAGAGTTGCTGTAGCTTCGTTAGGTCATTTTGGACTTGCCCGCAAAATTTCAGGTCATTCGGAAATGATTTGGTTGGGTTTTTGATCAAATGCGCGTTTCGGAAGTTTTTGGAAATCATAGGCTTGAATCCGATGTAATTTTGGTGTTTTGATGTTAGTTTTGATGTTTTTAGAGTGCAAATAAGTTTGAATTATGTTATGGGATATGTTGGTAAGTTTGGTTGGGGTCCCGAGGGGCTCGGGATTGATTTCGGGTGATTAACGGACTCATTCGGACTTGAAAACATTGTTGGTTTCTTGTTTTTGTGCAGCAGGTTTTTCTTCTCTCCGATCGCGTAGGGAGAGTCGCGATCGCGTAGTTCAATCGTGAGGGGAAGAATTTTTGTTCTCTGCGATCGCATAAAGGCGTCCGCGATCGCAGAGGTCGGGCAGGTCAGGCATTGCGATCGCGTGAGGGGATTCGCGATCGCGTAGGGATAAGGCAGGCGCGTGGGGGCGAGGTTGAATAGTCTTCGCGGTCGCGTGAAGGGGGCTGCGATCGCGTGGGGTTTGGAAATTGTGCTCCGCGATCGCGACAGGAAGTCCGCGATCGCGGTGAAGAAATCACTGGGCAGTATTAAATATTTCATCCGCGACCTAAACCCTTATTTCACCATTGGTGTACGGACAAGGAGCTTCTTGGACGAATTTTGGAGGAGAAAATCATTGGGTATCACAGAGGTAAGTATTTTGATCATTAAAACTCGTTTATGGGTGATTATAGACCATAATCCCAGCCTTTAATTCATGAAAAACAGTAGAAAAATAGGATTTTGGGGCATGAGATTATGAGACCTTCAAGGGTCGATTTGAGGGGTCAAACGGACTCCGATTTTGGTGTTCTTTATATGTACGGACTCGTGGGAAGATGAAGAACACTTTTCTGTAAAAATTTCTGAGTTTAGGGACGTGGGACCGGGGGTCGGGTTTTTACCGAATTCGGATTTTTGAGTAAATTTGATATCTTTCGATTGGAAATTATTCTTTAAGCCCATATTGATGATAAAATCTGAACTTGGTAGATTTGGAGCCTTCGGAGGTTGATTCGAGAGGCAAGCGCATTGCGGAATAGTTTTCGGGCTAGTTTTGAGGTAAGTAATGTCTTTAAATCCTGTCCTGAGGGTATGAAACCCCGGACTATGCACCCTTTCACGGGTTTTGAAATAAAAAGGTGGAAACTTTGGAACATGTTTCCTATTTAGGCGACTATTGAGTTGCGAAACCGATTTTTAAGCCTTTGCTTAAATAGTATTTATACATTATGATATGTTTTGGGCTGTAAGCCATGTTTGGGGCCTAGTGCCGACTTGTTTACCCCTTGGGGGATGTTTTTACTATTTTCCTCAATGCTATGTTATGATCTTTCACTCAGTCTTTTCTGTGAAATTGTTTTGACACTCAGAGTATATTGATACTAATTTTGAAAATGAAATACTATTTTTGGGTCGAGAACCCGGTATATTTTAGGGCCTGAAGGGCAAATTGAGAGTGTCTGACTGAGTGAGGCTGCTGGCCTATATTGTGA
>MDKH01019012.1:0-37453 GCA_005239495.1 Nicotiana undulata
TATATATATATAGAGTCCCTAAATTTTTTAAGCAAAACAAGCAAACTACACAGTCTACAACCCTTCCCAAGATCTGGAGTCAACAGGTCATGAGCATCCAAGAATACTACCAATAATACCACTGTCACAATACATAACTCTCGGAACAGGGAAACAAATACAAAACAAGGAAGGGAAGCAGAGATGCTGTGAGCGCTAAACAGCTACCTCGATGTCCCAACTCCGGCTCCACGCGTAATAAGAAAACTAGTGCTCGGCACCAGCACTTGAATCTTCACACAGAGGTGCAGGGAGTAATGATGAGTATGCCAACTCAGTAGTAATGAAAATAAATCAGGTCTTGAGCAGTAAGAAACACACAAAATCAAATCATCAAGTCACAATAAAACAACCTTTCTATCCAACAGTGTGTACAACAAATCAGTACGCTTTAAAAGCAAATCTCAGTACAACTCTTTTGAAAAGTGTGATTTCCAATGATTTCAGTAAAATACCCAAAAAGTATTAGTTTAAAGATGAAATGAATCATAAATAGTCACTCAGGTAAAACCAGTATCATAAACCGCCCCTCGGGCAAATCACCACTCAGAATTAGTCACTCAGCATACCTCACAATCACTCAGCATCAGCTCATCGGGCTACCTCACTGTTGCTCATGCCTCCCAATCACTCATCACTCGGCACTTGGCACTCGCACTCAGTAGGTAGCTACGCTCGCTGGGGGTGTACAGACTCCGGAGGGCTCCTACAGCCCAAGCGCTAAAATCAAGCCAAATCATGGCATCAAATCACTCTCAGGCACTCGGCCTATCATAAACATGCTGCGTCGTGCAGCCCTATCCAATATCATATCCTCACAATTAGGCCCTCGGCCTCACTCAGTCAGAAGCATGCTGCGGCATACAGCCCGATCCAATATCATATCCTCACAATCAGGCCCTCGTCCTCACTCAGTCAAAAACATCTCAAAAGCCTCTCGAGCTATCAGTAAAACGGGGTACTCGACCCAAAATAACATTTTATATCTCAAAATAGTGTAAATAAGATTGAGTTTTGAAATCAGTTAAGCATAATATGACTGAGTGTAAATCATAAGTTAACATAGTGAGGAAAAATAGTAAACAACCCCCAAGGGGTCTAAACAGGTCGGCACAAGGCCCCAAACATGGCATATAGCCCAATTACGGCAATAGTATAAAAATACGATTTATCATGTGATTTAAAAGTAATTTCGCAACTCAATAGTTGCCTCAGGAAGGACCAAGTCCAAATCCCCAAATTAGTGCACGCCACACACTCGTCATCCAGCGTGTGCGTCACTCCAAAACAATGAGAAGATGCTAAGTCCGGGGTTTCATACCCTCAGGACAAGATTTAAAGTCATTACTTGCCTCAAACTAGCCCGAAAAGCTACTCCGCAGTACTCTTCACCCTCGAATCGGCTCCCGAATGCTCCGAATCTATCAAAATCAGATTCATAACATCAAAATATGCTTGGAAAACGAAACCCAATCGAAAACTATCAAATTTAGGCACAATTGTCGAAATTGGCCAAACCCGACCCCCGGGCCCATGTCTCGGAACTCGATAAAATTTACACCATAATGATCCTCGTCCTCCCACGAGTCTATACATATCAAGAACACTGAAATCGGAGTCCAAATGACCCCTCAAATCCCCATTTTAAGGTCTAATAATCTCAAGCCCTAATTACCCATTTTTGCACTGGTTTTCCCCAACTTTTCACCACTAATTAGACCTTTAATCACATATAAACGAGTCTAGAGTCCAAAAACCTTACCTCAATGAAGAACTAGTGATTTCCCTCTTTCAAAACCCTCCAAGAGCTTCAAACCCGTATGAGAATGGTGAAACGAAGACCAAAATTCGCTAAGTCCAACTTATATACTTTCTGCCTAGGCATTTCGCACCTGCGGTCCTAAACCTCGCACATGCGGATCGCTTCTGCGGTCAATAGACTGCACCTGTGGTTTCTCATTAAACGGACCAATCTCGCACATGCGGCCCAGGTGTCGCACCCGCGGTCCCGCAGATGCATCCAATCAACCGCTTCTTCGGTCCCCCCCCCAAGGGCCTTAACCAAACATACTGACACACCCCATAACATTATTCAAACTTAGTCGAGCCCTCGAAACACCAAAAACAATACAAAAACACCAAAATCACATCAAATTCAAGCCTATGAACTTTAAAACTTCCAAATTTCGCCAAAGATGTTGAAACCATCCAAAACACATCCGATTGACCTGAAATTTTTCACACACATCCAAAACGACACTACAAACCTATTCCAACTTCATGAATTCCATTCCGACCCGGATAGCCAATTTTCCACTGCCGACCGGAAATCGCCAAAAACTTACTTTCGCCAATTCAAGCCTAATTCTACACCGGACATCAAAATTACATTCCGAACACACTTCTAAGTCCCAAATCACCAAACGAAACTATCCGAGCCATAAAATCCGCATTCCGAGGTCGTTTACCAAGAAGTCAACTCCCAGTTGACTTTTCCAACTATAAGGTTACTTTAAGAGACTAAATGTCTCAATTCTCAGACAACAACTCCTAACCCGAACCGCCCTACTCCAACACATCATAAACAACTAAACAAGGCATAATAAGGCAGAAACAGGAATAACGATGCGAATTCTACGGGTCGTTACATTCTCCCCCACTTAAACATACGTTCGTCCTCGAACATGCCTAGCGTTGTTCCCAAACACTACCAAAATTGCCCTGTAACCTACCATGCACATATTCGGAGGTGATCCCACGTCACCCTACCCCATATAGGTCTGATAGCACCGCACAGATGAAATTTCGAATCCAATCTTGACCCATAAACCTTAGAGCTAGATTTCCACTTTTGAATCAATTTACAAGATCAAAATCCCACAACTATGAACTGAACAAGTCTGAACACGCTGTATCAAGCCATATTCGAACCCAAGACGAAATCACATAATATTTCGCATGACTCAAAACAACCCAATACCGGTACATGCCCTCTTATCAAGCAATGCCTCGCTTTGACACTTCCATATACTGACGATGATGAATGAAACACGTAGAAGCTAGCAACCATTCATCCGATCTGCGTCAACACCATCCATAGCCATAACTTGTGAAACTCGTGCAGTCAATAACAACATCCCAAGAGCTCAATTCATAAAATAAAGAAGACTCACACGAGAGGACTATCCTGTCATTAACAATTACCATCACAACATCATGCTAAAATCCTGGCACACACCGTAAAATCAGAACACACGAATCTGACACCGAGGAGCATACCTCTACATAACTCCACTACAATGCGTGATCCCATCTAAACGCTGGTTCACGTGAACTACTTCAAGCCACCTTGATCAGAATTAGTAACCATGCGAAATTCGACATCAAGTACTCAAAGTGCATTGTCATACCCAAGGGGAAATCGGACGATACCATGCCACCCGAACCAGAAAGAACATGACCAATACGATTCAATCCTGCAACACCGAATTATTTACCTTACTCAAATCTCGCTATAAAGCCCCGATAGAACCGCACCCTATGCACATATAACCAACGATCGCAACTCCTCAAAATATCAAAAAGTAACTCATAGATCACGAATAATCTCAATGAAAATCGAATGGTACATCCCTCAACAGTAGCAATTCAGATTCAACAATTCCGACTCGGTGCAGAACACACATCCATACTGGCCTACCAATAACTCTAAGTCAACTCTGGTCACCCACAACAGGTGGATAACTCCCCGAAAGTTTATAATGATTGAATCATGGCATATACTAACACCTGACTAGATTTGCTTGCATCCTCGTAGTTCATAACTACAAAATAATCTGTTTATGAAAACTCCTAGTCTCGAAGTCCATGAAGCACACAAATTACTATATCTGATCTCCACTCCACCGCTCGAATATATAACCCATCCCTGATACTCAATCATTCAACGAGGGATACCCCTAAATTTCTTCCGTGACACCAAGCAACCTTGAATATCAGCAGTGATCCAACAAAAGAGCGCTGTAACACCAATGAAGCATCCTTACTCAAACACATTACCCTAAACACATTTCCCTTTCGGAATGTATACCCTCATCCAGACACACCAATTAGTGATATCATCTACCTAGTCATCCGGAACTGCTCGTGTTGCCTAAGAGTTTATGGCCTTCCTTCCATATCTGAACCGTAACCTCACACATGCAAATCTCAACCCTACACAATATTCCTCCTACACCATGCCCTCCTATGATAAATATGGGAACTTCATAGTTTCTTTCGAGCCACAAGAAATTACGTACCCCACTAGCCAAGAACTTTCCATTTGATACCATTTAGAAGCAAAATCACTATACATCACATGGCCCTCACGCTAATAGAAAATATACATCTCTAACCGTGGAGAAACCATCAAGAACTCTCTGCATCACATTTGTACACACCAACCGTCAGGACCGAATCCTTCTAACTCAATCAAGCTACGCATGCCACCAAATCCCAAGAGAACTGCCAAGAAACACCTGTAACAACTCATTACTTCATAACACCCACATAACTAATCATGTCCCTTATCATGCCGATCTGACCTACTACCAAGCTGTACTATTTATTCAAGTATCTTCTGACTTACCTTCGACTTGATACTTCCTCTTTCCATAATACCGCAATTCTCAATCCAGACTCACCGCACGAAACCCGAGTATAAAATATAGCGCCTAATACTCATAAGCCGCTGAATACTCTATCATATATCCCCAAAAGCACCACATTGGAAATACTTACCCTGAAGAGACTTCCCGCGAATCTAAAGTCATTACCTTCACTTTCCTGACACTGACGGATAGAATCCATGATAATGTAAATACACCACAAGCCTTGACACCTTCCACGTAAATCCCCGTTCTAGCCCAATTCACACCTTGAAGATCCTCAAGCGCTACATATAACCTTTATTCCATCAGAACCATCCTCGAGAGCCTTCCACTCTACGCAAATCTCAATTACCCACTGACAAAGTAAACAGAACGACCTGACCCCGCTTGCAAAACACATACTAGGAAAGTAATCCCCCCATTTGAAGCATCAAGCAAACTCATACACTGCACACACTACACTTTCAAGTACCACTCAATCATTAAATAAATTCCATTCACCCGTAAAGTAGGTTACAACCTGTATCGAAGAAAATTCCATTACTCGAGTCATTTCCAGACCCCACCTCTGCATGTTATAACTGGTTCACCAATATACCTCGAACCGAAACCAATACAACACATAATCATGCAATCAACTCATCATTAACGGACTCCCCCACTTGGCTCAAATCCAAGGATCAAGTCAAACAATAACTCACGATGCCCATGCGCTATCACTGCCAACATACTGTGGTGAGATTCAACTAAATCCTTCACAAGCTCATATGACCCAAACCATCTAACCCTCAAATCGTATGTAAATATCGCATTCACCATTGTAATGGGCATGCCAAATCCCCCAGCGATCTAAACTCAAATTACAACGTACATCATTTACTGGTAGAAGAGAACTTACTACATATCAACATAGGGATCACACACCTCAGGACAACCCGCAGGAGATACCCCTGCTTGCTTAGCCTCAACTGATATCTCTCTATACACTTCCGAATATCATAGCTATTATACAATCGCTTTACCCTCCTACATTAGAACACAACTAATGCCTGCCCTTGAGACATCACAATAAGCGGTATAAGAACCTGAAGCTGACGGCAATACTAACACTGAAGTTGTGGTCAAGGAACTCTTGAGCTTCTGGAAGCTCTACCCATACACGTCTAACCACCTGGATACCTTCACTAGACACCACGTGTCCCAAGAATGCTACTGAACTGAACCAAAATTTACACTTGGAGAACTTTGCTTACAGCTTCTCCTCCCTGGATCCTTGTAATGCCATCCTCAACTGCTGAGTATGCTACCCCTGGCTACGAGAGTACGTTAGGATTCCATCAATAAATACAATAACAAGAAGTGCTAATACGGCTGGAATACACCGTTAATCAAATACATGAACGTTGTTGGGGCATCGGTCGACTCAAAAGACATCACCATGAACTCAGAACACAACAGGAAAATCCACTTCACTCCAAAACTAAACTACACGAGACGTCCTTCACAACTCACAACTCGAGGCCATACTCTAACTTAAGACTGAAGTCAATTACTCAATGGTTCTTGCTACATCTCCCGCTAATTCATTCTTGTCACAATCAAACAACTAGAACACATCAACCATCAGGTCACACTCACTATGTAGTCATCCAGTCCCAAAGTTTCATCAATAAGGGCACACACGGACATATAAGTCCCCAAATACGTGTGCTGACACAAACGAAATCTCAGCACTCAAGTCACAGAAAAAATCCGGCCTCAAGTCCTCTAGACTGGCCTATTATCAACATGTTAAAAATCATATCTCATCCATGGAAGTCACAAGTCGTCGATGCACGACTGATACCAAGCTCTCACGTGCGCATTCGAATACACGAAAGGAATTTAAAGAGTTACACTTTTGGCTGAATAAAATGGATTCGCACGACAAGAATTCAAGAACGTGGGACTTTTTCTAAGGGTTCTTCAACCTCTCAAAGATAAGTACAGACGTCTCTGTACCGATCCGTAAGACTCTACTAAACCTGCTCATAACTGTTGAGTCCTATGTAACCTAGAGCTCTGATACCAACTGACATGACCCCAAATCCTAAACCGACCGTGATTGCTCCTATCGTGGAACTAGGCTAGCCAACAGTCACATAATTACATTTTCTTTCACAGTTCTCAATTCGTTTTTCAACGTCTCACAAAAAATATATATAGAGTCCCTAAATTTTTTAAGCAAAACAAGCAAACTACACAGTCATAACCCTCCCCAAGATCTGGAGTAAACAGGTCATGAGAATCCAAGAATACTAACAATAATACCAATGTCACAATACATAACTCTCGGAATAGGGAAACTAATACAAAACAAGGAAAGGAAGCAGAGATGCTGTGAGCGCTGAACAACTACCTCGATGTCCCAACTCCGGCTCCATGCGTAATAAGAAAACTAGTGTTCGGCACCAGCACCTGAATCTGCACACAGAGGTGCAAGGAGTAATGATGAGTACGCCAACTCAGTAGTAATGAAAATAAATCAGGTCTTGAGCAGTAAGAAACACACATAATCAAATAATCAAGTCACAATAAAACAACCTTTCTGTCCAACAGTGTATACAACAAATCAGTACGCTTTAAAAGCCAATCTCAGTACAACTCTTTTGAAAAGTGTGATTTCCAATGATTTCAGTAAAATACCCAAAAAGTATTAGTTTAAATATGAAATGAATCATAAATAGTCACTCAGGTAAAACCAGTATCATAAACCGCCCCTCGGGAAAATCACCACTCAGAATCAGTCACTCAGCATACCTCACAATCACTCAGCATCAGCCCCTCGGGCTACCTCACTGTCACTCATGCCTACCAATCACTCATCACTCGGTACTCGGCACTCAGCACTCGCACTCAGTAGGTACCTGCGCTCACTGGGGGTGTATAGACTTCGGAGGGGCTCCTACAACCCAAGCGCTAAAATCGAGCCAAATCATGGCATCAAATCACTCTCAGTCACTCGGCCTATCATAAACATGTTGCGGCGTGCATCCCGATCCAATATCATATCCTTACAATCAGGCCCTCAGCCTCACTTAGTAAGAAGCATGCTGCGGCGTGCAGCCCGATCCAATATCATATCCTCACAATCAGGCCCTCGTCCTCACTCAGTCAGAAACATCTCAAAAGTCACTCGGGCTATCAGTAAAACGGGGTACTCGACCCAAAATAACATTTTATATCTCAAAATAGTGTAAATAAGACTGAGTTTTGAAATCAGTTAAGCATAATATGACTGAGTGTAAATCATAAGTTAACACAGTGAGGAAAAACAGTAAACAGCCCCAAGGGGTCTAAACAGGTTGGCACAAGGCCCAAGCATGACATATAGCCCAATTACAACAATAGTATAAAAATACGATTTATCATGTGATTTAAAAGTAATGCCGCAACTCAATAGTTGCCTCGGTAAGGACCAAGTCCAAATCTCCAAATCAGTGCATGCCACACACTCGTCATCCAACGTGTGCGTCACTTCAAAATAGTGAAAAGGTGCTTAGTCCGGGGTTTCATACCCTCAGGACAAGATTTAAAGTCATTACTTACCACAAACTAGCCTGAAAAGCTACTCCGCAATACTCTTGCCCCTCGAATCGGCTCCCGAATTCTCCTAATCTATCAAAATCAGATTCATAACATCAAAAAATGCTAGGAAAATGAAACCCAATCGAAAACTATCAAATTTAGTAACAATTTCCGAAATTGACAAAACCGACCCCGGGACCACATCTCGGAACTCGATTAAATTTACACCATAATGTTCCTCGTCCTCCCACGAGTCTATACATATCAAGAACACTGAAATCAGAGTTCAAATGACCCCTCTAATCCCCATTTTAAGGTCTCATAATCTCAAGCCCTCATTACCCATTTTTGCATTGATTTTCCCCAAATTTTCACCACTAATGAGACCTTTAATCACATATAAACGAGTCTAGAGTCCAAAAACCTTACCTCAATGAAGAACTAGTGATTTCCCTCTTTCAGAACCCTCCAAGAGCTTCAAACTCGTATGAGAATGCTGAAAAGAAGACCAAAATTCGCTAAGTCCAACTTATATACCTTCTGCCCAAGCATTTCGCACCTACGGTCCTAAACCTCGCACATGCGGTTTCTCATTAAACGGGCCAATCTCGCACCTGCGGTCCCGCAAATGCGTCCAATCAACCGCTTCTGCGGTCCCCCCCTCAAGGACCTCAACCAAACATACTGACACACCCCATAACCTCATTCAAATTTAGTCGAGCCCTCGAGACACCTAAAACAACAGAAAAACACCAAAATCACATCAAATTCAAGCCTATGAACTTTGAAACTTTCAAATTTCGCCAAAGATGTCAAAACCATCCAAAACACATCTGATTGACCTGAAATTTCGCACACACATCCAAACCGACACTACGAACCTGTTCCAATTTCTAAAATTCCATTCCGACCCCGATAACCAATTTTTCCACTGCCGGCCGGAAATCGCCAAGAACTAACTTTCGGCAATTCAAGCCTAATTCTACACTGGACATCAAAATTACATTTCGAACACACTCCTAAGTCCTAAATCACCTAATGAAACTATCCGAGCCATAAAATCCGTATTCCGAGGTCGTTTACCAATAAGTCAACTACCAGTTGACTTTTCCAACTATAAGGCTACGTTAAGAGACTAAGTGTCTCAATTCTCATACAACCACTCCGAACCCGAACCGCCTGACTCCAACACATCATAAACAACTAAACAAGGCATAATAAGGTAGAAACAGGAATAACGGTGCGAATTCTACGGAACGACCGACCGGGTCATTACAGGTATATTCACTACCACTAGTACGTTCATATTCTTCCAATAATAAATATGTATTCATAAATCAGATGTTGTCACATTCACATCATGAATGAACCATAATTATCTATATGTGCTTTACAAAATCTCATGTCAAACTGATGGCAAACATTACTTTTAAAGAGTGAAAGATTATTTTGTGAATTCTTATTATTCTCATTATCACAAATATGACGATTATAATTTCGTCTATTGCCACGTCCACATCCATTGATACCTTCATGGTAATAATTTGTCTTCTTGACTTATCACATATTGCTGTCACATTCTCTTAAAGGGAATGAGAATGAAGCAAATTCAATGGGACGGGTTTCCACTTTTTTGCCCACAATCATACATGAATTTGATCATGGCAAGGCATAGAAAATTTACCACTTTGGTGGTTATAATTTCTTGCAAACTCTATAGGAGTTATAATCAAAGTTTATTATCTTTTCTTGCATTTAAAATCAAATTATAGAATTTCAAGAATTTAAAAGAGAAAAATAAAGTAAAATACTTACCTTAAATCCAGAATTTATTCATGAAGAAAGTTCATGGAGAATTGACAATCATTATGCTCAATCTCAAAGCTTTTACTCAATTGGTTAGAGTCTCGTGCTGATAATGTATTATAAAACAATAAAAGAAGAAGAACAATATTGCATAGAAAGAGAGAGAGAGAGAGAATTCTTATTTTATTTTGGGATGAATTACAATGGAATAAAACCTCTCTATTTATAGGGGGAAAGTAACTTAGCCACCAAGTACCAAAACCTAGAATCTCTCTAGAATAGTCAGCAAGGAGAAAGAATGTTTAACTAACAATAATGAAGGACTAAATTGAAAATACAAAAGAATAAAAGCACCTAAATAAATCAAAACTTTTACTATCAAACCTTTTTTTTCCTAACAAGTTCTCTTCTCCAGAAACTGCTCCTTCCTCTTTTTTTCTCATAGCTCATTTATGAGTCTTCCTGGTAAGAACTTCATCTTTCTTCTTCTACTTTTCTTATTTCAGTTTTGATTAAAAGTTTTAGATTTTTCATGTATTAATCTTATATCCAATTCAATATTTGTCACGATTCGGAATTTCTACCTTCGGGATCGTAATGACACCAAATATTTCACTTGATAGGCAAGCCATTATTAGCGATATTGTCACGACCCAAATCCCACATGTCGTGATGGCGCCTATCGCAATACTAGGCAAGCCGACAACCACAATAAACCACGTCTTTAAGTTTGAAAACATAATAAAATAAGTTTAAGAGTAAAATCTCATAAATACATGTACGAAAATAGCGCGACTCAATATAATATTCTCCCTAAATTCGGGTGCCACTGAGTACATGAGCATCTATACAATAACATGGTCTGAAATAGTCTAAATAAAACTAAAAGATAAAGTAGGAGAGTCAAGGTCTGTGGACGCTAAAGCAACTACCTCAAAAATCTCCAAACTGATAAAGCTCCAAGATCATCAACCACGGTACCCGGAAGTACCTGGATCTGCACACAAAGTGCAGAGTGTAGTATGAGTACAACCAACTCAATGTACTCAATAAGTAACAAGACTAACCTTGGGCTGAAAGTAGTGACGAGATCAATAGGTACAGTTCAAATATAAAAATAACAGTACAGGAATGTAGACATGCTTTCAAGTTCAACATTTTAAGCTCAAAACAGACAAAATATGCCAAGTGTAGCTGGAATGAGGAATGACACATCTCTATATCTACATGTCAATTATGCATGCCAATTATAATGCAACACAGTGATAAAATCATATGCATACTTCTATGTCACTCAGTTCTCCTATCCACTCAATCCTCATAGTCACTCATTCCTCACAATCACTCCTTCCCCACAGTCACTCATTCCTCCCAATCGCTCAACACTCGCACTCGACACTCACACTCATATTAGTAGGAACCTCCGTTCATTGCTGATAAGTCAGACTCTGGAGGGGCGGATCCTGTCCAAGCGCTATAATATGCCAATCATGGCATGAATCAATAAAGCATGTTTCGGTGTGCAACCCGATCCCATAAATATCCTCACAAACAGGCCCTCAGATTCACTCAGTCATCAATGTCTCGAGTCTCTCGGGATCACTAGTATCATGATAATCAGCCGAAAAAATGATGATATGATGTATCAATAAATGGAAATAAAGACTGAGATATGATATGCAAATAATAGTTGTGACTCAGTACATAGTAATAAATTAAGCAAATAATTCAACATGCAACACGACCTCTGTGGGTCCCAATAGTACCAGCATGTAGCCTAAGCATGATTTCTAACATGAACCATAGTTCAATTTCTTTAATACATGGAAAATACAAATTATATGACTACATAGTTCCACGTATTCGACCGAGTCACAATTCCTACGGTGCACGCCCACAAGCCCTTCACCTATCATGTACGTCACCTCAACACCAATCACATAACACGTAATTCGGGGATTCATACCCTCAGAACCAAGTTTAAAAGTGTTACTTAGCTCAAACTGTGCCATTCTCTACTCAAATAAGCCATTGCCTCACGAATCAGCCTCTGAACGCCTCGAATCTAGCCACAAACAACTCGATACAATCAACACAAGCTATAAGAATCAATTACGTGTGAAAATGCTAAGTTCTTAATCAAAAGTCAAAAATTCAACCTCGGGCTCACATCTCGGAATCCGATAAAATCAACAAAATCCGAACACCCATTCAACCACGAGTCCAACCATACAAAATTTACTCAAATCCGATCACGACCCGACCTTCAAATCCTCAAATTAAAGCCTAGGAAGTTTCTACAATTGTTTCCCAATTTTTCAACCCAAATCACTAATTAAGTGATGAAATCAATGACATATTCATGTCATTCAACCAAAAGCGAGTTAGAATCACTTACCCCAATCACTCCCTTGAAAATATCTCCAAGAATCGCCTCAATCCGAGGTCCCCCCAAAAAATTGTGAAATATAACTCGAACCCTCATTTTTGAAACTTATATTCTGCCTAGATGTCCCTTCTTCGCGATTGCGGGAAATGCTTCGCGATCACAAAGCACAAATTCGAAGTCTGTCCAAGTTACTCTCCGCAAATGCGGAATCCCACACGCGAACACGATGTACAGACTTACCATAACTACATGATCGCGAACAACCTTATGCGATCGCGATGAACAATGTGAATGAACCCAGCCTTCTCTTTTTCTTCTTCATGGACGCAACTATGCCCACACATTTGTGATATATTAACTGTTCAAGCTATGCGATCGCATACCTTACCTCGTGATCGCATAGAATGATTTTTCCATCACTGACAAACAACCCTTCGCGATCGCGTATAAGAGAACCAGTAGCAGAATTCAATTGTTCCTCCAAGGTTCAAAATGCGCCGAACATGATCCGAATCACATCCGAGGCCCTCGGGACCTCAACCTAACATACCAACAATTCCTAAAAGATGATACAGACTTAGTTGAGGCCTCAAATCATATCTAACAACATAAAAACGCACCCCAATTCAAGCCTAATGAACTTATGAACTTCTAACTTCTACGTTCGATGCAGAAACCTATCAAATCAACTCCGATTGACTTCAAATTTTGTACACAAGTCATAAATGACACGACGGACCTATTCCACTGTCTGGAACAAAAATCCGATCCCGGTAACCACTAAGTTAACTCTCGGTCAAACTTCCCAACTCTCAAAACTTCTAATTTTTCTCTATTTCAAGCCAAAATCACGTACGGACCTCCAAATCAATATCCGGACACACTCCTAAGTCCAAAATCACCATACGGTGCTATCTGAACCATCAAAACTCCATTCTGGAGTCGTTTATACATAAGTTAACATCCTGTTGACTTTTTCAACTTAGGCTTCAAACCTTGGGACTAAGTGTCCCAATTCATTCCGAAACATTCCCGGAACCAAACCAACCACTCCAGCAAGTCACGTAACAAAAATTCAGGATAGAATAAGAAATAAACGGGGGAATAAGTCTATGAACGACCAGGTGGATCGTTACATCCTCCTTCTCTTAAATAAATGCTCGTCTTCGAATGAGTATAGAATCATACTTGTGGTGTCAAATAGGCATGGATATATGCTTCGCATCTCCCGCTTGGTCTCCCAAGTATCCTCCTTGACCGAATGACCTCTCCACTGCATCTTCTCTAAAGCTATGTTCTTTTACGTCAACTTTCGAACATGCCGATCCGAAATGGCCACCAGCTCCATATCATAAGCAAATCACCAATACTTCCGGAGCATGGAAACATGAAACATTGGATGCACACTCGACAGAATAGGAAGAAATGCAAGCCTATAGCCACCTCTCCAATCCTCTCAAGCACCTCAAACGGGCCAAAATACCGGGGGCTCAACTTTCCCTTCTTTACCCTTCATGGGTGAAACTATGAGTAATACATTACCATGTAGGCAACATCGCAAACCTTCCGATCGGCGTAACTATCTAGACTGCTTCGTGTGAAGCCGATCCTGGATCAACTTAACCTTGTCCAAAGCATCCTAAACCAAGTCAGTACCCACTAGCCTTGCCTCGCCCGACTCAAACCAACCCATTGGATACCGAAATCATCTCCCATACAAAGCCTTATGCAGAGCCATTTGAATGCTCGATTGGTAGTTGTTGTTGTTGGCAAACTCGACAAGCGGCAGAAACGGATCCCAAAAACCTCCGAAGTCCATGACATAAGCGCATAGCATATCCTCCAATATCAGAATAGTGCATTTGGAATGAATGTCCGCCTAAGGGTGGAATGATGTACTCAACTCAACCCGTGTGCCTAACTCTCGCAGCACTGCTCTCCAAAACTGCTTGCCCCGATCTGAAATGATGGACACCGATACATCGTGAAGGAGAACAATATCGCATAAGTAGATCTCAGCCAGTCGCTCTTAATAATAAGTAGTCCCAACTAGAATAATGTGCGAACTTGGTCAACCGATCCATAATAAAAATTGCATCAAACTTCCTCGAAGTCCGTGGGAGCCCAACTACTAAATCCATGGTGATACACTCTCATTCCCACTCCGGAATTCTAAGCCTCTGACAATTTAGTTACCAAGCTACAAACTCCACTATGTCTTTCTTCATCCTCCTCCACAAATAGTGCTTCCTCAAGTCCTAATACATCTTTGCGGCACCCGAGTGAATGTAATACTGCGAACTGTGGGCCTCCTCAAGAATCAACTCACGTAGCCCATCCACATTGGGCACACAAATCCGACCCTGTATCCCCTACACCCCATCATCCCCAATAGTAACCTCCTTGGCATCACCATGCTTAATTGTGTCCTTAAGGACAAGCAAGTAGAGATCATCATATTGACGCTCTCTGATGCTATCATATAAGGAAGATAGAGAAATCACACAAGCTATAACCCGACTGGAGCTGAAACATCTAATCTCATGAATTGATTGTCCAAGGCTCGAACATCTGATGCAACAACAGGAATTAATGCAACGCTGCCCATATTCACCGCCTTTCTACTCAAGGCAACGGCCATTGGACTTCCCGGGATGATACAAAATAGTAATATCATAGTCCTTTAGCAGCTCCAACCATCTCCGCTACCTCAAATTCAGATCCTTTTTGCTTGAACAATTGCTGGAGACTCCGATGATCCTTAAATACTTCACAAGACACACCATAGAGATTATGCCTCCAAATCTTCAATGCATAAAAGATGGTTACCAACTCCAAATTGTGAACAAGGTAGTTCTTCTCATTAGGCTTCAACTGCGTGAAGCATAAGCAATCACTCTACCCTCTTGCGTCAAGATACACCTAATACCAATCAGAGAAGCATCACAATACACTGTATAAGAGTCTGACATTGTAGGCAAAACTAGAATTGGAGTTGTGGTCAAGGCAGTCTTGAGCTTCTGAAAGCTCTCATCATAGTCATCCGACGACCTGAATGGCGCACCCTTCTGGGTCAACCTGGTCAAAGGCGTTGCAATAGACGAGAATCCCTTTACAAAGCGACGATAATATCCGGCCAAGTCGAGAAAACTATGAATCTCAGTAGCTGAAGACGGTCTGGGCCAACTCTGAACCACCTCTATATTCTTTGGATAAACCTTAATCCCCTCGCTGGACACCACGTTCCCCAAGAATGCCACCGAACTGAGCCAACACTCACATTTGGAGAACTTGGCATAAAGTTTTTTCTCCCTCAACCTCTATAGTGTAATCCTCAAAGGTTGGGCATGCTCCTCCTGGCTACGTGAGTACATCAGGATATCATCAATGAATACTATGACAACTGATCAAGATATGGCTGGAAGACACTGTTCATCAGATTCATGAATGTTACTAGGGCGTTGGTCAGCCCAAAAGACATCACAAGGAACTCATAGTGACTGTCGCGGGTCTTGAATGTGGTCTTCGAATATGTGAGTCCCGAATCTTCAACTGGTGATACCCAGACTGCAAATCAATCTTAGAGAACACTCTAGCCCGCTGAAGTTGGTCAAATAAATCAGCAATGCACGACAAAGGATACTTGTTCTTGATTGTAATTTTGTTCAATTGCCTATAGTCGATGCACATCCGCAATGGTACCATCCTTATTCTTTACAAACAGAATCGGTGCACCCCAAGGCGACAAAGTAGACCGAATAAACCCCTTATCAAGTAGCTCCTGAAGCTGATCCTTCAATTCCTTCAACTCTGTTGGTGCCATACGATACAGAGGAATATAAATGGGTTGAGTTCCTACTACCAAGTCAATACCAAAATCAATATCCTTTTCGGGTGGCATGCCTAGAAGGTCTGTAGGAAACATATCCAGAAAGTCTCGCACTATGGGGACAGAATCAATAATAGGAGTATCAACTCCAACATCTCTCACAAAAGCCAAATATGACAAACATCCCTTTCCAACCATCCGATGGGCCTTCAGATAACAAATCACCCTACTAGGAACATAATCTAGAGAACCTCTCCACTCGATCCTAGGCAACCCCGGCATCGCCAACGTCACGTGTTAGCGTGGCAATCTAGAATAGCACAATACAGAGACAACCAGTCCATTTCCCAAAATCACGTTGAAATCAACTAAACTAAGTAATAAGAGATCAACTCTAGTCTCCAATCCTCTAATGGTACCACACAAGACCGATACACACGGTCCACAAAAATTGTATCGCCAACCGGCGTAGATACATGAATAGGTGAAACTAAGGACTCACGAGGCATGTCCAAATAACGAGTAAATAGGATGATACATAGGAATAAGTAGAACCAAGGTAAAAAAATGCGGAATCATCTTTGTGGCACACAGAAACAATACATGTGATCACTACATATGAAGCAACGGCCTCTGGCCTGGCAGGAATATCATAGAATCGATCATGAACACCACCTGATCGGCCTCCCCCTCTAGGGCGACCTCTAGCTGCCTGAGGCCTACCCCGAACTGGCTGGGTGGTTGGTGAAGTAACTGGTGCGGAAGTCACCGCCTGACCACTATACCGAGGAGCTGGACCTCCAAAGCGACGGGGACCCTGTCTCCACACATGCCCAAACTCCCCACATTCGAAGCAATCCCCATTGGTGGTGGGGACTGAATCGGTCCCCAAGTACCAAAATAACTGCAAGAAGGGCCTGGCACAGATGAACTGTGAATCGATGGAGCACGAGATGAACTTTGAACTGAGCGAGAACTAAGAGATGACTGACCCATACGAGCACTGTATGAACCATGTCTAGCTAACACACCACCATGAATAAGACGATCCATCTGAGCGAGCCTATAAAGACGACCCCTGCTGTGGTAAGACTGCCGCCAGAAGGAACACTGTTGAAACCACTCGGAACACTAGGCATGTTGACCTCCCTCTCCTGACGCTCCTGACAACGGGCCAACTCTATCCACCAAGCAATATCAACCACCTTGTCGAACCTAGCATTTGAAGCATTCTCCCGAGTCATATCAAAACGCAACTTATAGTTGAGGCCATCAATGAACCTACTAATCCTCTCCCTTTCATTGGGAACTAACTAGGTTGTGTGACGGGCCAAACTACCTACGCAACTCCTCCCCGTGGGCCGGTGGAACAAACTTCTCCAAGAAGAGAATGAAGAACTCGTGCCATGAAAGTGGTGCAGCGTCGGCTGGCCTACTCCGCTCATAGGCCTCCCATCATCTAAAGGTTTCCCGCGTCAGCTGAAAAGTAGTAAATAAGATCCCACTGGTCTCTAGAATACTCGTCGTGCGAAGAATCCGTTGGCACCTATCTAAGAAGTCTTGAGCATCCTCAGACTCAGCCCCACTGAATGTTGGATACTTGAGCCTCTCAAACATCTCTAGTCTTTTTTGCTCCTCATAACTCATAATGGGACCCACCTAGGCCTGAGCAATTGCAACCGGCTGGGCCGGTAATACCCCCGGTGTGTGAAGTCCCTACATCACCTACTCTGGAGTTTGGCGGCGAGAGTCTGAGCACCTCTCCTAGCTTGAGAAGTGGATGGCGTGGCCGGAACTAAAACTGCCTTAGCAAGGCTAGTCCAAACAATCAAGATCTGGGCCAGAGCCTACTGAAGGCCTGAAATCACAATGTATAGAATCTGCTCCTAGGCTGGTGCAACAGGTAGATCTGTAGATGTTGCTCTAGCTGTTGTACGAGCTTCACCTCAGCCCCCCTCCCCGCGTGACCCATCCTTTCGTGGTTCTATCTGGTGGTACTGGTGGCCATCCACCCGGTCTGGCGGCACGTGTCCTCATCATTTGTGAGATAATAGAATAACAGAAGTTTAGTTATCCGAATTCGCACGACAAGAACATAATAAAGTGAAGTTTTTCTAGTAGTTCAGCAACCTCTCGAAGATAAGTTACGATGTCTTCGTACCGATCCGCAAGACTCTTCTAAACCGTATTATGACTCGTGAGACCTATGTAACCTAGGCTCTGATACCAACTTGTCACGACCCAAATCCCACTTGTCGTGATGGAGCCTATCGCAATAATAGGCAAACCGATAGCCATAATAAACCACACATTCAGTAAGTTTGAATACATAATAAAATAAGTTTAAGAGTAAAATCTCATAAATACAGGTACAAAAATGCCACGATTCAATACAATATTCTCTCAAAATTCGAGTGTCACTGACTACCTGAGCATCTATACAATAACAAAGTCTGAAACATTGTTTAGGAAGATAGAACAGTGTAAATAAAACTAAAAGATAAATGAGGAGAGTCAAGGTCTACAGACGCCAAAGCAGCTACCTCGAAAATCTTCGAAACAGATAAAGCTCCTAGATCATCAACCACCGTACCCGGAAGTACCTGGATCTGCACACGAAGTGCACAATGTAGTATGGGTACAACCAACCCAAAGTACTCAATAAGTAACAAGACTAACCTTGGGCTGAAAGCAGTGACAAGCTCAACAGGTACAGTCCAAATATAGAAATAACAGTAGATGAATGTAGACATGCTTTCAAGTTCAACAGTTTAAGCTCAAGATAGATAAAATATGACAAGTGTAGCTGGAATGAGGAATGATACATCTCTATATCTACATGTCAATTATACATGCCAACTGTAATGCAACATAGTGATAAAATCATACACATACTCTTTGAGTCACTCAGTCCTCTCATTCACTCAATCGTCACAATCACTCATTCCTCGTAGTCACTCCTTTTTCCCAATCGGTCGGCACTCGCACTTAGTAGGTGCCTGCCCTCACTGCTGGTAAGTGAGACTCTGGAGGGGCGGATATTTCCCAAGCGTTATAATAAGCCAATCATGGCATGAATCAATAAAGCATGTTGCTGCGTGCAACTCGATCCCATAAATATCCCATAATCAGGCCCTCGGCCTCACTCAGTCATCAATCTCTCCAGTCTCTCGGGCTCACAAGTATCATGATAATCAACCCAAATAATGATAATATGACGTATCAATAAATGACAACAGAGACTCAGATATGATATTCAAATGATAGTTGTGACAGAAAAAATAATTACAAATAAGCAAATAATTCAACATGCAACACGACCTTTGAGGATCCCAACAATACCAGAATGTAGCCTAAGCATGATTTCTAACACGAATCACAGTTCAATTTCTTTAACACATGGGAAATACGTGGAAAATAACATGTTATATGACTACAGAGTTTAATGGATTCGACCAAGTCACAATTCCTACAGCGCACACCTACACACCTGTCACCTAGCATGTGCGTCACCTCAACACCAATCACATAACACGTAATTAGGGGATTCATACCCTCAGAACCAAGTTTAGAAGTGTTACTTACCTCAAACCGTGCAATTCTCTATTCCAATAAGCCCTTTCCTCGCGAATCGGCCTCCGAACGCCTTGAATCTAGACACAAAAAACTCGATACAATGAACACATGCTATAGGAATCAATTCAATGTGCAAATGCTAAGTTTTTTATCAAATGTAAAAAAGTCAACTTAAAAAGTCAACCTCGGGCCTACATCTAATAATCAGACAAAATTAACAAATTCTGAACACCCATTCAACCACGAGTCCAACCATATCAAAATTACTCAAATCTAGTAACAACTCGACCTTCAAATCCTCAAATTATAGCTTAAGACGTTTATATAATTTCCCCAACTTTTCAACCCAAATCACTAATTAAATGATGAAATCAATGATATATTCATGTAATTTAACCAAAATCGAGTTAGAATCACTTACCCCAGTCACTCCCAATATCTCCAAGAATCCCCTCAATTCGAGCTCCAAAAATCAAATTGTGAAATAAAACTCAAACCCTCATTTTTGAAACTTATATTATGGCCAGATGTCCCTTCTTCGCGATCGCGGGAAATGCTTGCGATCATGAAGCACATATTCAACGGCTTCCCAAATTACTGTCCGCGAATGCGGAATCCCACAAGCGAACGCGATGCACATACTTTCCATACCTACGCGATCGTAAACAACCTGACGCGATCGCGATGAACAGTGCGCGTGAATCCAACCTTCTCTTTTTCTTCTTCACGGACATGCCTACACCTATGCATCCGCGATACATTAACTTTTCAAGCTACGCAATCGCAGACCTTACCTCGCGATGGCATAGAACCTTTTTTCCATTATTGACCAACAACCCTTCGCGATCGTGACGTAACACTCACGATCGCATGTAGGAAAATCCGTAGCAGAAACCAGCAATTCCTCCAAGGTTCAAAATGCGCCGAACATGGACTGAATAACACCCGAGGCCCCCAGGACCTCAACCAAACATACCAAAAAGTTCTAAAACACGATACGAACTTAGTCGAGGTCTCAAATCACATCATACAACATCAAAAACACCATTCTCACCCCAATTCAAGCCTAATGAACTTAAGAACTTCTAACTTCTACGTTCAATGTCGAAACCTATCAAATCAACTCTGATTGACCTCCAATTTTGAACACAAGTAATAAATGACACAAATCGAACTTCCGAAGCTAAAATTCAGGTCCGGTAACCACAAAGTCAACTTTCAATCAAACTTCCCAACTCTCCAAACATCTAATTTTCTAACTTTCGCCATTTCAAGCCAAAATCACCTACAGACCTCCAAATCAATATTCGGGCACACTCTTGAGTCCAAAATCACCATACGGAGCTATCGAAACCATAAAAACTCCGTTTTGGAGTCCTTACAAATAAGTAAACATCTGGTCAACTTTTTCAACTTAGGCTTCCAACCTTGGGACTAAGTATCCCATTCTGATACATACCTAGAAGCAAACCAACCACCCCGGCAAGTCACGTAACAATAATTGAGCATAGAATAAGCAGTAAATGGGGAACTGGGCTACAACACTCAAAACGACTGGCAAGATCATTACAGATATCCATTTACCATTTTTAACGTAAAACTAAATAGTCTGAAATAAAGTAATAAACTAATAAGTGACGAAATCCAAATACAAATCTCGAAACTGGTGTCACGAATACATGATCTTCTAGAGTACAGATAATGGTTTGAAATAAACATAAACGTCTGAATAAAAATAAACAGCTAAAATGAAGTGGATAGGGACTTCAGGGTTGCGGACGCCATTCAGCTATACCTCAAGTCTCCACTGATAGCTAGATTCGAGCCAACCTCACTCAGCGCAGCTGGGACCAATTTCAGTATCTCCACAAGAAGTTTAAAGTGTAGTATGAGTATAATCGACCCCATGTACTATGTATGTGCTGAGCCTAACCTTGACGAAGTATAAATGAGGCTAACGCGAGTCATTTGCAATAACATGTACGCAATAATAATAATAACAGAAAAGACAAGAATGTAAATAAAGCAGTTAATTCATAATAACAAACTCAAAATCTAACTACCAGATAGCCCGGAATAACAAGTCATATAGACTCATCTCAAATATTGAGGTAAATCCAACAGTCACAGATAAATTATAACTTTATACAATACGTTGTTGCGCGCAACCTGATCCCACCATATCATCATCTTTCAATATCATAATCCGTACTTATTCTACCATTTCAATTAATTACCTTTCAATTTCTGTTGCGGCGTGCAACCCGCTCCCCAAAAAATTTAAATCAACAATAGCAATTCAACAACCAAAACTTATAAGAAGTTCTACATCGATAGAGTAAATTTACGAAGCAATGGATAATAACATCATAATTAAAGAATTTTGAACAACTCGGATGTCTCGACTTTACCAACTTCACGATATCTATCCATTTAACAACTCATACAAATGAAACTACATAACTGAAGGCAACAAATGTTACAAAACAATAAGAGAAGTAACACATAGGACAATTTTGATATGCAAAAAAAGCAATTAGAGACAAGTAACAAATACACATGGAATTATAGGGGTGGATAATTTAATACTAGAATCACTAAATGGAAAGTAACGATTATGGCATGGAAGTCAAATAAGCATATATCAATTAAGGCATGTAACAAGATATACTATGAATTAACGAAAACATAGAAGCAAGCAACACAACGGTGCATATACACTCCTCACCTCACATATACGATGTTTCACACAAAATTCACATAACATGTAGTTCAAGGGTTCCTAATTCCCTCAAATTAAGGTTAGACCCAACACTTACCTCGGTCCGCAACTCGTGCAATCAATCAATCACGGCCTTGCATTTCAACAAGCTTCCAAACTAACCAAATTTAGCAAACTACTAAATGATTTAAAAAAAAAAGCTTTAGAAACTACCCACAAATTAAAGAGGTTCAATTTATATCATTTTTATTAAAAAATCAACCCTTGGCTCGCTTGGTTTCAATAAATATTCGGACCAAAACCCGATCTTCCATTCACCCCAAGCCCGGTTATGTGATTTATTTTCGAAATCAGAGCCCAGTTCGAGGTCTAAATCTCAATTTTACCAAAATCCCTAATTCTACCCAAATCCCTAATTTTTACCATGGAAATCCTAAATTGGATGTTGAAATCTCATGAAATGTAATGGGTAATTGAAAATAAATGGATTAAAGTCACTTACCAAAGAATTTGGGAAGAAATGTCTCTTGGAAAATTGCCTCTAGGGTGTTTAGGGTTGAGAAATTGTGAGAAATAAGTTAAGTCTTGTTTTCCCCCTCTTTTACCCAGTTGCGAATGTCGTGATTGCGATGTCTTGTTAGCAATTGAGAACACCGCAAATTCAAAACAAGGGTCGCAAATGCAAACCCTATCTCAGAACCACATGAGTAGCAAATGCGAGCTTCCATCCTTCACAAATGCGACCATACACTTCGCAAATACGAAGCAGAAAACAATGGTCAGAGATCGCAATTGTGACCACTTCCTCCGAAAAAGCGAAGGTCCACAGTTTGCAAATGCGAACAATTCCTCGCAAATGCGAGTTCACCCTACCCTAGTTCGTCCTGTTCAGGCCCCTGCTCCCAAATGAAATATCTTGATCGCAAAGGCGAGTCTCACATTTGCGAGATAGACAGACCTCGCAAAGGCAAGATCTGCAGACCACACCAGCAACATATAAATCATCAGTTATCTCCAAAGTCAAAAAAATCTGTAGCCTCTCTGAAACTCACCCGAGTCCCTCGGTGTCACGACCCAAAACCCGCTAGTCGTGATGGCACCTAACCCAACCCGCTAGGTAAGCCAACTAATAACTATCTACTTTCAATAATCTTAATAAGTCAATTAAACAAAATAAATTTACTAAATTCTATATACGTCCCAAGGACTGGTAGTACAAATCATGAGCTTCGACGAATGAAGTTTACAAAGCAACAATGAAACAAATACACAGTCTGTTTGAAAAGTACAAAAACATAGTTTTATAAGGTAAGGCTACCCCGAACAAAGGAGGCAGCTACAACAGGGACACTGCTACATCTTTGAGTCCCGCAACCATCGAGCACAGCAACAACAACAACCGACATCTACACTCAATGTGCAGAAGTATAGTATCAGTACAATCGACCCCATGTACTGAGTAAGTAACAGACATAACCTTAGGTTGAAAGCAGTGATGAGCTAACGCATGATTGGGTCAAACGCCAATATTTGTACAACAGTTCATAACAGCATAACTGCAAGTATAAAAGAGATATCTCAAAAGTAAAATACTCGGCTCGTTCACAGTTCCAGAAAATGGTCATGCTTATCAAATATCTCAGTGAAAGAAAATCTCAGATCTCTTACCAAAAATGCCAAAAGTACGAGTAAGTTTGAAAATCATAATTTTCCAAATATTTTTCCCCAGTAAATAAAAGGTTCATTTTCTTTCCAAATAAACAAGTATAAAGTGCCTCTACATAACCACATATCAATGTGTTTAATAAGTCGTGAATGACGTGATACTATCTAGCATGAGGAAAAATGCATGTCTATGTTTGTATGTCATGTAAATTCCTTGTATTTCGGAGATGAAACATGTACTCACACTCTTAGAGTACTCAATTTCATTTCCTCGCATCCTCTCTTACTAAGCTCATGCGCTATATAATAATTGTTGCAGCGTGCAGCCCGATCCATATATATATATATATATAGTCGACTGCGCTCACTGGGGGTGTACAAACTTTGAAGGAGCTCCTACAGCCCAAGCGCTATATCGTTGCGGTGTGCAGCCCGACCCAATATCGTTGCGGCGTGCAGCCCGATCCATATATCGCTGCGGCGTGTAGCCCCATCCATATACATAAATATAATAAATATATATCGTTGCGGCGTGCACCCCGATCCCATAAAGTATAATAGATATAATAGGCTGCAGCGTGCAGCCCGATCCAAAAATGCCACTCTCACTCAAGCCCTCGGCCTCACTCAGTCATCAATCTCTCCAGTCTCACTCACGGGCTCACAATGTCATGAATCTAGCCCGACAAAAAAAAAATGATGTATCAATAACAACAACTGAGACTGAGATAATATGATTGAGTACAAAAATATCAATGGAAATTAGTGAGACGACAGCCAGAAATAACCACTATCAGTACAAGCAGTATCAACATAAAGCCTAAACATGATATTTAGCATGATTGACAGCTCAATTACTTTATCACATGGTGAAAACACAAATATCAACAAAATAGGGCCACTATACAGGGTCATGGGAACAACAGAGTCCCAATTCATAGGGTGCACGCTCACACGCCCGTCACCTAGCATGTGCGTCACCTCAATACCAATCACATAACACGTTTTACGGGGTTTTATACCCTTAACATTAAGTTTAGAAGATTTACTTACATCGAACGATCCAATACAAATGCCGAACAAGCCAAGTGATGCTCCCAGGATGCCATCCCGCGCGTTCTGACCTCCAAACGGCTCGAAACTGGCCAACAATAATTCAAACACATCAAACTATGCTAAAGAACCAATCCCAATCATAAAATATCGAATCGTGAAACAAAGCCCAAAATCAGCTCAAAATCCAAACCCGGGCTCGCACCTCGGAACCCAACAAAACTCACAAAATATGACAACCAATTCAATTACTAGTCAAACCATACTAGTTTCACTCAAATTCGACTCCAAATCAATGTTCAAAACTCAAAATTCATGTTATGAATCTTTAGGACAAAACCCCCAATTTCTCATTAAAATTCATCAACCAATTGCCAAAAATGAAGATAGATTCATGAAATATGATCAAAACCGAGTAGAGAACACTTACCTCAATCCTTGTGACGAAATTGCTCCAAAATTTGCCTCAATCCGAGTCTAAAATGTTGAAATATGAAGAAAGAACCAAAGCCTCGACTTTTATAGCTTCTGCTCAGATATTCCGCATTTGCAGTCGAATTATCGCACCTGTGACCACCGCTTCTGCGGAAATTCCCTGCTCATGCGAAATAGCCTCACTCCGCAAAACCTCGCACCTACGGTCCTTAAACCGCTTCTGTGATCGCGCTTCTACGCACTTGAACCGCATTTGCGATTGCGCAGGTGCGTCTAAGCACCTGCACCTGCGAACTTATCGCCCAGCTCTCTTTCTCGCTTCTGCGATAACACTTCCATTCTTGCAGATCCTCACCTGTGCTAGACACTCTGCAGGTGCGCTCATATCAGAACCAGAAAATTCTTAGCAATGCCACATGGAATGAAAAATGATCCGAAATCAATCTGAAACACGCCTGAGCACCTCGACACCCCGTCCAAACATACAAACAAGTCTAATAACATCACACGGACCTACTCGAGGACTCAAAACACACATAACAACATCGAAACGATGAATCACACCACAATTCGAAATCATTGAACTTTGAAACTTCAACTTCCACAATCGATGCTGAAACCTATCAAATCACGTTCGATTGACCTCAAATTTTGCACACAAGTCACATTTGACATTACGAACCTTCTTTAACTTCCAGAATCGATGCTGAAACCTATCAAATCACGTTCGATTGACCTCAAATTTTGCACACAAGTCACATTTGACATTACGAACCTTCTTTAACTTCCAGAATCGAAATCCAACCCCGATATCAAAAAGTCCACTCCTAGTAAAACTTTCCGAAATTCCAACTTTCGTCATTTCAAGCCAAATTCCACTACGGACCTCCAAGACATGATCCAGACGCGCTCCTAAGTCCAAAGTCACCCAACGAAGTTAACGAAACTGTCAAAAATCCAATTCGAGGTCAAATACTATAAAGTCAAAACTTTGTCAAACCTTTCAAATTTAAAGCTTCAGTTGAGAAATTCTTTCAATCAATTCCGAATAACCTGAAAAGCCAAAATCGACGATTCACATAAGTCATAATACATCATATAGAGCTACTAATGCCCTCAAACAACTGAGCGAAGTGCAAATGCTCAGAACGACCGGTCGGGTCGTTACATTCTCCCCACTTAAATATACGTTCGTCCTCGAACGACCCAGAGTTGTCCCATAAGCCATCAAATCGCTGTATAATCCAACTATGCACATACTCGGGGGTGATCCCACGTCACCATGTCCTATATAGATCTGATAATACCACATGACTGAAGTTTCTTAATCCAACCTAGCATAAGCCTTAAAATCCAAATTTCCACATCGGGATTTTCTATAAGATCATTAATCTCGTATCCACAGACCGTATAAGTTTGAACAAGCTGTATCAAGCCATATATGTAACCCAAGATGTAATCACATGATATACCTCAAAACTCAAATACTCATAGTGATAATTTATAATCACATCAACCGCTCAAAACAACCCAATGTCGGTAATAAACCTCTTACCAACAAAGCCTCGTTCTAACACCTTCATGTACTTCCAAATGATGAAGAACATGCAGAAACCCATAACCATGCATCAGATCAACAAGCTGTGGAACTCCCTCTCCTTCTATAGGAACTTTAGCAAATTTCTATGGCGACTTTTGATATTATTCTTCCAACCACGCTGTAATCAATTCCGATGGCACCCAGTCTAGGCCCAATGATCTCATCTCATGCAACAGAACCACTCTTGTGATATGATATACCAATGCAATCTAAAGCCATAATCCGTGTAGTCCATGCACCATAAGCAACACTCCAAATGTACCCCATCATGGAAAGATGACATCAGACCAGAGGACCATCCCGCAAGATAAACGGGTATCACCACAACAAAATGCTAAGAACCCATTACACACCAAAGAACCAAAACGCACGAATCTAACATAAGGGATCATCTCTTAACATAACTTTGCTACAATGCGCGACCCCATCCGAACGTTGGTCCATATTATATACCTCGCTCCGCCTTGCTCAAAATCAATAACCAGTCAAAATTCGACATCCAGTACTCAAAGTGCATTACCATAACCATGGAGAATCAGATGATACAATGCCACATAACACCCGAAAGGACATAATTGATACTTCCTCAATCATGCAATACCCAATTATTCGTCTCACTCAAATCCTGCTATAAGACCACCATAGAACTGCACCATGTGAGCCCAAAACCAACGAATTACAGCTCCTTGCAGCATGGAAGAGTAACTCATAAACCATTTCAGAACACGAATAAGCTCAACAACAACCGAATGACACATCCCTCAGCAATAGCAGTTTGGAACCAACCACTTCGACTCGATGTAGAATACACATCCCTAATTGGGCCTACTAATGGACCCCAAAATTGACTCTGTCACCCACAAATAGATCAATAACCCTTCAAAAGTCCACAATTTTTGAGTCACAACACACACTATCATTTATCTAGCTTCGGCTACAACCTCACAACCCACAACTATGAAACAATCTGCTCCTGAGGACTCCTAGTCTCCAAATTCATAGAACACACGTATCACCATATCTGATCTCAACTCCACTGCCTGAAAGTCTAACACTTCTCCACTACACGATCATCCCACGAGGAATACTTCTATAATTTTTCCGTGCCACAAAGAAAAATTCGAACACCCACAGTCGATCAAACAAGAGAATGCCGCAATACCAATGATGTATCCATAAATCAAACACATTGCCCCTTCTGAAATGTATACTCTCTTCACGCCGTAAAAAATAGTAATGAATTTACCTATTCATCTGATACCGTCTATGCTGCCTAAGAATTTATGACCTTTCTTTCAAAACTGAACCATGACCTTGCACATGTTGAATCTCGATCCTACCCAACACACCGCATATCATGCCATCCTATGATAGATACGAGAACCTCATAATCCACTCCGAGTCACAAGCAACTGCATACTTAATTAGCTAAGAACTTCCAAGTTGATCCCATCCAGGAAAAAATCACTATACATCCCATGCTCCTCGCACCAGTAAGAAATATACATCTCTAACCATGGTAGAAACCATCATGAACTCTCCGAATCCCAGTTGCACAAAACCAAACCGTCGGGAGTGACTCCTTCTAACTCAACCGAGCTACGCAAGCCATCAAAATCCAAGGGTATTTCCACGAAACACCTGCAGAAACACACCACATCATAAGCACCCAAAGAACCGATCATATCCATTATCATGCCAATCCAACCTACCACCAAACTGTCCTAATTCTCTAAGTTTCTTCTGAATTACCTTCAAATTGATACTTTTCCTTGCTAGTACACTACTATCCTTAACCAAAACTTTCCCCATGAACTTTACCATAAAACCACATCGCCCTAAGGCTCATAAACCGTTGTATTCCTTCCTAAGAACCCCAAAAGTACCACAACCGAGATACCCGCTCTGAAGAGACCTTATGTGAATTTAAGCGGTTCATCTTACCTTCCTGATACTGAATGTAGAATCCATAATGATATAGAAATACTGCGAGTTTCGACACTATCCAATGCAACCCTCCGATTCTAGCCCTGTACAAACCCGCAAAATTCTCAATTGCCATATTTGGGCCAAGCATCCATTAGAATCATTCTTGAGAGTCTTCCACTCCACTCAGATTTCAATCTAAACTGATCAAACAAACTGAACAATCTGTGCACCACCAGCGCAACAACACCCAGGGAAATAATCCACGCTTCTAAAACAACCGAGCAAGTCCCTACTTCATGTACGCTACATCCTTTACAAATAAAAACTAAATCATCCAATGTTTCTCATATACCCATAAAGCATAACACAACCCTTATCCACAATTTCCTTTACTCGAGTCATCCTCGATCTCAAACCCTGTAAGCCATAGTTGATTCACCAGTATCCCTCAAACTGAAATCAATACATCCCGTAACCGTGAAATCAACTTATCAATAGCAGACTCCCCCATTTGGCTCAAACCCATAGATCCAAGCATACAAAAACTGACAATGCCCATACTCTACTATTGTCATAATACCATAGTGAAATTGAACTAAATTCTTCATAAGCTCAGGCAACGCAAGCCATTTAATACTTTAAATCATCTGCAAATCTCGCATTCACCCTTGTAACATCCAAGCCCACTCTCGCAAGCGATCCAAACTCAAATTGCAACACATACATTTCACTGGTAAAAGAGAACTTGCTACAACACGACATATGGACCACACAACCTCAGGACACCCCGCAGGAGATAACCCACCTGCTTTGCTTCAAGATGACCTCTCTCTATACCCCCCACAATCATAAACATTACGTAATCACTTAATCTTCCTGAGCCTGAACTCATCTTACGACATAAAATCTACTCCAATCCTCGACTAAACGACATGAAAAGATCCTTCAACACTCTCATAGCTCGAGGCCATACGTAAACTCAAGACAGAAGTCAAACACCTAATAGCCCTTGCTACATCTCCAGTAAACTCTTCTTGTCACATTCAACAATCTGAACACATCTCACCATCAAATCATACGCCCCACATAGTCATCCAGTCACAAAATCCCACCAATAAGGATACAAACGAACATATAAGTCCCAAATGCACGTGCTCACCAAAAATAAAAATCTCAGCACTCAAGCCACAAACAAGACCCGGCCTCAAGTCATCCAGACTGGCCCATCATCAACAAGCCAAAAGCACACCTCACACCTTAACCATGGAGATCACAAACCGTCGATGCACAACTGATACCGAGCGCTCATGTGCGCATAAGAAAGTGTGGAAGAAATTCGAAGGATTACACTTCAAGCTAAATCAATGCCGCACGATAAGGAAAGAAAGATGGGAAGTATATCCTAAATTCCCTGTAGCCTCTCGAAGATAGGTATGTGTCACACCTCTTTTTTCCCAAGAGGGGATATGGGAGTTTTTCCAATTAAAGACATTATTCGAAATGTGTTATTTATTTATTTAGAATCGCCACTTGGGATAATTTATGGTGTTCCAAGTCACCGATTTATTTTAAATCCCATATCGAGGAAATTTAATTCTGTTTAAAGTCCGCGAAACCAGAAGACGGGGTAAGGAATTCTGTTAACCCCGGAGAAGTTGTTAGGCACTCCCGGATTCCGTGTTTTTAGCACGGTCACTTTAATCATACCTGGCTTAATTAAATTGTTATAATTATGTATTTTAGAACCTATGTACATTTTACCTTTTACCGCTTTTAATTACTCGATTATTCGTGATTAAGGAATTATCTTGAAACGAGTTACGCGTACATGTACTCGTTTTGTTTGGCGCGTCAAGAATCATGTCATGCGTACGTGTACACAATTCACAACACTTAATTATTTAAGAAAGCTTGGCCAAAGTCGCAATTATGTCACGAGAACGTGTACAGAATCACGATGATAGATTAAGTCGCAAATAAAGCATTTTCTACGAATATTCATTTTTTAAATCGTACTCGTGTCACGCAAATGTATACACATTTAATAATATTTTTTATTATTAAAATTGTTTGGCCAAAGTCACGCGAATGCGTACTTTGATCATAATTTTAAAAATCATAATTATTTCACGCGAACGTGTACGATAATAGATTAAAAGCGTGCCTAAGTCATACTACCACGTGAATTGCTTCATACTACTTATGAGATTAATGGAGTAATAACTTAAACATCTTTGAAAAGGGTGGAAATTATTTTAAGTCAACACTTTTAAAGTACCACCATTATTTAAAAAATTCGGATAGGAATACATAAAGTTTAATTGGATAGACTATGACTAGTTAGAGGAAAGTCAGTACAATCTTTTCGATTAAGGAAATATTATTTTTTCTTTTGTTAAGATTTGAAGAAAAATATTGTCAGAAGTATTGATATTAACACTTTCTAAACTTAACATTATTATGAAGTATCAAGGATTCGAAAAAAGGAAAATTTTATTTTTACAAGTTAAATTGCTATTGACGGCCTTTTGTAACAAATGATTAATTCACAACATATTCTTTATATACAAACCTAGGTTATAAACTATCAACATGGAAATTATTTTACTGTTCACCACTTTAATTTCTCTATACACATATAAACACACATAATTAAAAAAAAATTAAGTAATTTTGTAATATCATCATAAGAGTTAAATAAGACCAGCAAGAATGATATTATAAAAACTTTGAAAGATGATTATTAATTAATAACATGATTTCTGAAAGATTTAAAGTTAAATATAATGGAAATATTATTTTTAGGTCATGAGTAAAAGTTTGGTAATCAAATTTAGCTTCAACTGACATCCAACAAATATTCAGTTCACTCTAGCTAAAAAAAAAAATACTCAAAACAACTCAAAAATATAGAAATGGAAATAAAAAGATGAAGCCAAAATTAATCAGAACCAACACAACTATCTTTCATGTTGATGATAAAAATTCAAATATTACCTTTTTTCTGAAGTTTTTTTACAATAAAATCACAGACACAATTTACTGATTTCTAAAACTAGCAATGCTAACTTTTCTAAAACCTAGAACTCGGAACCTCGAACGAAATCTCGAACTCCGTCTCTAAACTCTTATTATTACTTACTTGAACAATTCGTTCTATTTTTTTTTTCCCGTTCTTTTCCACTGTTTTTTTTGTTGTTACTTCCTCCTCTTTTTTTTCTCTCTTTGTTCTCTGACTTTCGTTCTTTCCTTTCTTTTTTTGTTCTTCTGACCTTCCCCTCTTTTCCTTTTTATCTTTTGGTTGTTCTCCTTTCTCTGACTTCTTTCTCGTCCTTTACCTTTTTTTGTTGTTCTCCTTTCTTTTTGTCCGTCAGTTCCCCCTCTCCTTTTATATATGATTTTGTTTTGTATGTATTGTGTGTGTTAAATGTGATTAGATCGAGGGGATAGTTAGAATGTGAGGGGTGGACGTGTGAGTGTGTGTGCAATGTGAGAGAAAGGTGTGAAAGGTGGGGGAGTGGGTGAGAAGTGTGGGCTTTGAGGAAAACAGGGTATAATGGGGTGTTACTTTTTAGTATTATTATTATTATTATTATTATTATTATATTTGTATATATAGGTAGATATTTTACCTTCATTTTTATATATATACACTAACCCACTTACTTTAAGACTTAAAAATAACTATATAAGTAAGAGAACCCAATATTTATACTATAGTTTAAATTATACTAAGAAAACACCATAGCTTACTAATACAATTCTAACTAAAAGATACCCCATATATATATAAAATTTGGGTGTGGTCAAAAATTAGTTGTTCACAGCATGCCTTTCTTTGCTTGGAAACATGAAGAGTTTTCAGGCAAAGAAAATGAATAAGGTGACTGATTTTTAGGCAGCCTACATATCCCGGGTTATAAGGGAATCAGGTCACGTGTAGTTCAAGGAGAGCGATGAGTATGCTTAGATGGAGAGTCGAGGGAAGTTCCATCGAGGTTCCGATCCGCGGTTCCTACTATTACATCAAAATAAAAAGAAAATTACATACTCTTGAAATCTAAGAGTTACAAAATTCCTATCTAAATGCCATCTGGAATCTTGTCTGGATTCTTGACATGCTTCCCCAATTGACTTTAGACTGAATCTTGATGCTCTCGATGTAATAGAGTATGAAATATTCTCACAGGCCTGCTTCTTGATTAGATGGAGAGAAGATGGATCTTGAGACCCTATGTCTCCGCATGCATTATGTCAAAGCTGGTCGTGATGGCGCCTATCATGAAACTAGGCTAGCCAATTTACCGAAAATAACCTATAAGATTTTCCCTCAAATTCAAAACTGTTTGATATTTCATAAAATTTCCCGGTTTAACATTTCAAAACAACAAAGATAGATAAAAAATTCAAAACACCGCCCCAAAACCTGGAGTCAACCTTCATGACAATCTATGAAACGATACAATGTAATATTACTTCATTACTACAACCAGTTCTAAGAATAGATAGTAAATGACAAGATAAGAAGGGAATAGGGTATGCCGCGGACGTCAAACAGCTACCTCAAAATCCCGGACCAGCTCCAAGAGAATGCGAAATAACTAGCGCTCAGACCCAACACCTGAATCTGCACACAGGGTGCAGGGAGTAATGTGAGTACACCAACTCAGTAGTAATGAAAGTAAATAATGCCTAAGGTTACGAAACACGTAAAAACAGTCATCAATGCACAGTAAATGAAAATCCTTCTTTCAGAAACACAGATACGATATCTTGTAACGTTTAAAAATCGATTTTAGTAAAAACATCCTTTGAAAATGACGTTTCACAATTTCCATAGAAATCAAAGGGATTCGGCATATAAAATGACAGGGTTCATAAATAGTCTTTCAGATGAAAACATGTATCGTAAACTGCACTCGGGCGTATCATTACTCAACATCAGTCACTCAGCATGCCTCACAATCACTCAGTATCAGCCCCTCGGGCTACCTCACAGCCACTCATGCCTCCCAAATTACTCGTCACTTAGCACTCGCACTCAGTAGGTACCTGCGCTCACTGGGGATATACAGACTCTAGAGGGGCTCCTACAGCCCAAGCGCTAATATCAAGCCATCTCGTGGCATAATCACTCAGGCTCTCGGCCACTCACATATCATGAACAATGTAACATGCTGCGGTGCGCAGCCCGATCCCATAATATCCTCACAACATTGGCTCTCAGCCTCACTCAATCAGAAACTTTCAAAAAACCACTCGGGCTATCAATAACACGGGGTACTGGACCCAAAATATCATTTTATATCTCAAAACAGTGTGATTAAGACTGAGTTTCAAAATCAGTTAAACATGATATGACTGAGTGTAAGTCATTAATCAATACAGTGAGGAAATAGCAATAGAAATCCCCCAAGGGGTCTAAACAGGTCGGCACAAGGCCCAAAACATGGCGTACAACCCAAGATATAGTAATAATCCTAAAACATGAACTATCATATGATTTAGAATCAAATACGCAACTTAATAGTTGCCACGGGACGGACCAAGTCACAATCCCCTAACAGTGCACGCCACACACTTGTCATCTAGCATGTGCGCCATTCCAAAATAGTGATAAAAACGTCAAGTACGGGGTTTCATACCCTCAGGACAATATTTACAGTCATTACTTACCTCAAACCGGCCAAAATACTAATCTGCGATGCTCTTGCCTCTTGACTCGGCCTCCAATTGCTCCGAATCTAACCAAAACCAGATTAATATCATCAATACATGCTAAAGGGACAAAGCCCATTCGAAAACTATCCAAATTAACCAAAAATCCCGAAATTGTCCAAACCCGACCTCCGGGCCCACGTCTCGGATTCCGACACAAATAAAAAAACTAGAATCCTCACGCTTTCCCGAATTCGTACATATAAAATACATCAAAATCCAACAACAAATGACCCCTCAATTCCTCAATTTTAAGTCTCCAATTCCCAAGCCCTAAATCCCCAAATTTAGTCACTAATTTCCATAAATTTCACCTCTAATCAGTCAAATAACACCATAAAAACAGGTTTTAGGTCCAAAAATCTTACCTCCACGAAGTTCCCTTGATTTCCCTCTTCAAATCGCCCCGAAAGGTCTCAACCCGTATGAAAACTTGGATGAAATAGGCCAAAATTAGCGAAGGCTACTATTTATATGTTCTACCCAGCTAAATCGCACCTGCGGTCACATGCGCCGCACCTTCCTGACCGCTTCTGCGATCCACTCAACCGCATCTGCAGTTTCCACTTAAGCGCCCAGGACCGAATCTGTGGTCAATACCATCGCACCTGCGGCCAATTTTTGTCCGCTTCTGCGGAAAAGACCAAACTCCTCAGAGTCCACATATGCGACTCCCAAACCGCACAAGCGACCTCGCATCTGCGGCTCCCCTTCCGCAGGTGCGGAAATCTAGCAGATTTCATACCAGCAGCTCCCAAATGCCAAAAATCAATCTATCAACCATCCGAACTCATCCCGAGACCCTCAGGACCTCAACCAAAAGTACCAACAAGTCATATGACATCACCCGAGCTTAGTCGAACCCTCGGAACACCCAAAATGACATCGACACACCAAATCAAACCATGATTCAAGCCTAAGGATCTTCAAACTTCCAAAATTCACCGACAATGCCGAAACTAACCAAACCTCGTCCGAATGACTTGAAAATTTGCACACACCTCCCAAATGACACTACGAACCTGTTCCAACTTTCAAAATTCTATTCCGACCCCGATAGCTAATTTTCCACTGCCGAGCGAAAATTACCAAAAGCTCAATTTCGCCAATTCAAGCCTAATTCTACTCCGGACCCCAAAATAACATTCCGAACACACTCCTAAGTTCTAAATCACCTAACGTAGCTATCTGAGCTATAAAATTTGCATTCCTAGGTCGTTTACTTATAAGTCAACTTCCAGTTGACTTTTCCAACTATAAAGCCAACTTAAGAGACAAAGTATCTCATTTCTCACCAAGACCACTCTGAACCCAAACCAACTGACCCAAAAAACCATAATAAAGCTAAGCAACACATGATAAAGAAGAAACAGTGAAAACGAAGCTAATCTCACGGAACGAGCGACCGGGTTGTTACATTCTCCCCTCTTAAACAAACGTCCGTCCTCGAACGGGTCTAGAAACATACGTGGAGTCTCAAATAAGTGAATATATATGCTCTGCATCTCCCTCTAGGTCTCCCGGGTGGCCTCCTCCACCGGCTGCCCTCTCCACTGCACCTTCACTAAAGTTATATCCTTAGAACTCCACCTTCTGACCTAACGACCCAAAATAGCCATTGGCTCTACCTCATAAGATATATCCCCTCTAGCTGAACTGAGCTGAAGTTCAAGATATGAGACGGGTCACCAACATACTTCCGGAGTATGGAAACATGAAATATCGGATGAACACTCGATAAGCTGGGTGGCAATGCAAGTCTATAAGCCACCTCTCCAACCCTCTGAAGCACCTCAAAAGGCCCAATGTACCAGGGACTCAACTTGCCCCTCTTCCTGAACCGCATAAAACCCTTCATAGGTGACACTTTCAGCAGCACCTCCTCCCCAACCATGAAAGACACAACCCGGACCTTCCGGTCCGCATAACTCTTCTGCCTAGACTGTGTCATGCGAATCGCTCCTGAATCAACTTCACCTTATCTAACGCATCTTGCCCCAAATCTGTGCTCAAAAGCCTAGCCTCACCCGGCTCAAACCAGCCAACCGGAGATCTACACCTCATCCCATATAAAGCCTCATACGGGGCCATTTGAATACTCGACTGATAACTATTATTATAAGCAAGCTCCGCGATTGGCAGAAACTGGTCCCATGAACCCCCAAAATCAATGACATAAGCACGCAACATGTCCTTGAGAATCTGAATAATGCGCTTTAACTGCCCGTCCGTCTAAGGATGAAATGTTGTGCTCAACTCAACCTGAGTACCCAGCTCTCTCTGCACAACCCTCCAAAACTACAATGTGAACTGAGTACCTCTGTCAGAAATGATAGAAACTGGAACACCGTGCAACCGGACAATATCCCGTATATTAATCTCTGCTAACCGCTCCGAAGAATAAGTAGTGCCAACAGGAATGAAGTGCGCGGACTTGGTCAGCCGATCCACAATAACCCATATAGCATCGAAC
>ML288402.1:0-17842 GCA_005239495.1 Nicotiana undulata
TAAACAAATATGAAAAAGTTGGAAGATAACCCACTAGTCTAACCCATATTTTACCCATAAATATCCATACTTCTACGGATTGAATATGGGTTAAAGCCTAAATTTTACCCAACTTAAATATCACTCACCCAACCCATTAAAATATGGACAGATTGGGCGGGTTAGCAAAATATGTGCTCATTTTGCCAGCACTACCATAAACTATACAATATCCTGCTACACAATATTAAACTAAAGTGTAAAAAGAATTTATGCTATTAAATTTAAAATACAATTTGAATAACATTGGGAATAAAAAACTCAAACCAAAAATTATATATATACCGATAATCACAATCTAAAATATTAAATTAATATTACAAAATAAATACATGCGGTTGAAATCACAAGTATGATTTAATAAATTCATCAAATTAAACAATATCCCCTAAATCTTTCCGATATGCAGCAGAATGATATTGCATGGCACATACTTAAATAGATATTATTAAATTTAGTGGCTAATGCTCATATATTACTATTCAAGTTGAGACTCATTCAGCAGAAATTTCGCGTTGTGAACACTGATTCTTCAATCACATTCTGTTAAGAATTAAAATTATACTATAATATTATGGTAAACTTTATTCTCTTTTGTGGATACATAAAATTACTCTTTGAAAGAGGAATTCGATAAAGTGATAGAAGAAAAATAAATTGATATTCCTTGAGTCCAACAATGATTCATAAAGGTAAAAATTGCACGGAGCGTCCTATTTGGTCGCCCCCATTTAACTTATACCTATTTTTTTTTTTCTAAACTTTAAACTTGTACCCACTTTTTAAATAACTTCAGCCCCTTTTCCTCGCTGAGCTGAAGTTCGACGGTTACAAACAAAAACTTCCCCAATTACAAAGACAAAAACTTCAGCTCTAGAGCTGAAGTTCCCCAGTTACAAAACAAAAACTTCATCCCGTCTACTAGAATGATGAAGTTTTGCGTGATTGCCTTTGCTACAGCCCCGTACGTTTGCAATTTTTTTTTACAAAGCGAGTATAAGTTAAAATGTGATACAAAAAACGGGTACGGATACAAATGCCCCTTGATAAAGCCAATTATTAAATGATGTAATTAAGGAACGAAACCAAAGCATTAATAGAAGAATAATAGTACTATAAATTAAATTTACAGAATAAAAACCTACGGATGAAAATTAAAACACAAGCATGATTCATACTATCAAACATCATTAGTATGCCCTTGATAATGATACTTAACAGAAGTAATATTATATTACTTGGCACCTACTTGAATGAACGCATTGTGTAATTGTGAATTTGGTTTTATAAGATATTATTATAATGATTATGAATTGGACGTGAATTTTACAATTTGACTTGGACTCTATAAATGAAATACTTTTACATTTTTGTACATTAATAACGTAAAGATATATAATCAGTAAAGGACATAAAAGTCTATCAATATTTCAATGATATTTTTGTCGTTCAACATTTAGTATAAAATATTCCTACTTTTATAATAATACTAGTTTTAGTGTACGTGCGTTGCACGTGTGTACCGTGTCAATTAATAAATATATTTATATGTAAGAAGAACATATTATTAAAAAAAATAGATATTCATATCAAAATAAATTAAATATTTGCTTAAGGAAATAATTTGTAAAAGATGATTAAAATTTTAATTGATTTTAAATTTACATATTAAGACTTCTAACATAGTTCAAATAATACATATTTGTTTAAATAAAACTGATTTGAAAATCCTAAATAGGTAAATATTAGGAAAATTAACACATGAAATAACTATAGGTGTGAAACAATTTAATAAAATATAATTTAAACAAACAAGGAAATATTATTGTATGGAAAGGAAAAGCACGATAATATTTTCCTTGTTCTATATAGGCACAAAATTCACCATCTTTCTACATATTTAAAGGCTCTTGATTACTAATAAATATTTCATCCGTCTCAAATTATTTGTCATAATTCTATTTGATATGCCCTTAAAAATAATTAGTTAGAAGGAATGTGACTATTTTATCCTTATTTATGTCTTTAATATAATTTTTCTTCATTGAACATTTACTTTATTTATGTGCCATCTGCCTATCTCCATCTTCAAGAACAATTACTAATAAAAATAAATGAAAAAAATAATTAATTTTGTCTTGAACTTCTAAAATGACAAATAATATAAATTATCTAATTATGATAAATAATGTAAGACGAAGGAAGCAGAAATTAATCCCCTTATATTAGTCGTATATTGACTTATTTTAACTCTAATTTCTTGTCTTGCTTTACTTATAGAATAATTAATAGTACTGGACAAAATAAATAAATGGATGAATCAATACTTTAAATTGAAAAAGTATTATATCTTGAACCCAAATCAAACGCTTAGTGCTGAGATAATTGAACTTAGAAATTTGAATTTCTAAAATGTATTTTAACGTAAAAAAATAGTTCTTATATTTTATTCCTAAATATTAGGATTTTGAATTATAAAAGGAGAATCCTAGTTGATTTAAATGTCCTAAATATTGGGATTTGCTACTATAATAAATAACGTTTTAGTTGATTTCATAATCTTAGATATTAGAAAATTAATAAAATGACTATTTTATTTAATGTGAGCTCTAATTTTAAAGGATAAAAAAGGCGAACTACATTTCGCTAAGGGCCTTCGTGTTTACCGTACGTGCAACGCACATGTACCTCGTCTCTAAGTATACATTTTGTTAAACAAATGCATAAAAATAATATCAAAAATCGTATTTGAGTTATTATAAAATAAAAGTTAAAAAATTTATAAGTTCATGAAAATGATGATCGTTGTTCTTATTTAGCTAAGCCAAGGAAGAAACTCGGTCTGCATATGTTTTCAATCATCCCAATCAGTTTGTTCGATTTAAAATTTATTCCAGTTTTATAATTTGAACTTCAATTTTACAAATTACAATACTTTCTTTTTAGTTTCAACAAGAATGCTTCTTCTTATTTTTTTGGTACACAAATGTTTTAAGTTTAATTGCAAAAAGAAAAAGAAAAAAAGATCTACTAACCGGCACAAGTTGTCTGTTTTTACTGTCAAACCAAAATAAAAATTACTCTATTCCTAATCAATGACAAATACTATATGAATTGTTTTCAATAAATTAGAAATAATAAATCTCTATTGCAAAAAAGTATTAATTTTGAACTCACTTTTGGACAAAGGTTGGTGCAATTATTAATCATAAATGACTAAATCACCCTTGTCTTCTAAATCACCCTTGTCTTAATGAGTAATTAATTTACCGAGTATAATATTTTAAAGCAAATTCTTTTTTGTCTAAATTGTCAAATAATAAAGACAGGAGAAAGTACGAGAGAAATTAAAAAGGCCAAACATATATACAACCCATTCAACTTGGCTTCATTTTTTATTTTGGCACTCCATCTCAACCTTGTTCCATTTTAACCCTCTAACTTTATTTCTTATTTTTTATTTTAACACAAAATCAATGCAAAAAAATATAGCGCGTGTGTTTACACAAATATAAGGTGTAATAAATATCCAATTAAAAAAGAGCCATATACATAAAGATGTATCCATCATCTGAACACAAGTACAGAAGGAACAGAAATTCATATCCCTAAACTGCAGAAATAAAGAGACGCCCAACAGCATTTGTTTAACAGCGAATCTAAAACACAAGACTTAGGATTGAGAATGGCGATGGAGATAGCGTCAGAGACAGGAGCTTCCATAGCAGAGCTAATACAAGCTCTGGACCAAGCAACCCTAATGGCTAAACAACTCCCCACCACCTCTGATTCTTCCCAACTTCTCCAAATCTATTCTTCCCTTCACTCTGCTCACCACCACCTTTCCCTCTTCCTATCCCTATCCCACCACCACCACCACCCATCCCCTCAACAACCCCATCTCCTCCCTACACCACCACCACCTCCGGTGCCTGAAAACTCTGTCTCCTCCGCCGTAGGCGGTGGCGATGAGAATGATACGGATGAACCTATGCAAGTGGGGGATGAGGAGGTTGATGATGTAAATGAAACAGAGCAGAATTCTGTTGATAGAGTTGAGGAGAGGATGAGGGATTGTTTCATTCAGAATAAGAGACCCAAAAGACCCCTCTCGCCGGTTTCAGCTGCGGCGGTTGCAGCTGAGCAGCAGCGGCGGAGCTACGACAATGACGGCGCCCCCCCTGCTCTGGAATTTGATCCTCATGGGACTAGGTTGAGGTCCTTGGACCTTATTTATCAGTTTCATTCTTGAATAAACTGTGTAGAGAATTTGAATATGTTGAGGCTATAGTTACTTTCTTAGAGTGGATAAATTATTGTTTATTCTGAATGTATTTTCATGATTTCGATTGAGATATTCTGTACCATTTTCCCCCACTTGGATTATGAATTGGTTTTTGTTTCTCGATTTCATTGCAAGATTGATACAAAGAAGTGTTTAGATGTAATGCCAAATAGAGCTAAATATAAAGAGCTTTTATATCATTTGATACAATAGCAACAACAACAACCGCGCCTCGGTACCGAGCATTTGATACTACAACAACAACAACAACAGCGCCCTCAACACCAAGCATGTTAGATATATTGCATCAATCCTCACTCACTGTTCATAAATAGATTGTGATCCGATGCAAAAAATATCAAGTTATATATAAACCCAAGTACATTATTCAGTCTCTGGTTGATGCTAATGAGTGTAAGAGAAGATAAGTGATAAAATATTTACATTCAGCTCTGAAGCCCTGACAATTCTCCCAACACTTGTGCTATGTTGAACGGATTAAAGCTTTGATGGGGCAAGAGTAGCAAGGGATGCTCAATCAAGTTGTGTGGAGTTGTCCTTTTGCTGTCAACTGTAGCTGTTTGAGTTCCCAGCTGGTGATAATTCTCCAGGCTTGCAGAAGCTTGTGAATTCCTTATTCCAAATTCTGGTACCAGTCAAGTTTAGGATAGCATGGGGAGTAATAGGAATGGTGAGCCTCTACTTTCGAGTATCCTTAGCAAAGCTCAGCGCCAAGTGACACCAGAAAGCCTTAGGCTTTAGCAATTGAATTATGCAGCCTTACAAAATCTTCTAGCGCTAGCTCCTCCGGCCTTGCCTGGAAAAAAAAGAGAAGAAAAACATCAAACGGAAGAGCTGATTCAGATAGAAGAATTGTTGGTGTTCAATTGACTGATAAATCACAAAATACATCAGTCATACCGTGGGTGGAAGACCAGCACTAACAAGAGCTTCTTCAATCTCAAGGGAAGGGCATATATGCTGTAGTGTCTTTCGCAACATCTTACGTTTTCCATTAAAAGCAGAATTGACCTTAACCATCAATGAGGAATGTTAGCTATGAATAATGAGAAAGATAAACTATTCCCCAGATTTTACCCTAAAATACCCAAATGTGTTGTATAACCAAGCATTAGCCTATCCACGGATTGCAGATGCTGATATTTTAGTTGGTAGCAATCATTATATCACGCTAACACAGTGGGAAAACAAAAAGAAAAGTATATGGGTAAGCTGTAAGAACCATTGAAAAGAAGCTTTTGGCGGAAGAAACAGGAGGATAATCTACAGGTTGCTTCAGTCTGAAGGAAACTACAGCTGCATCGACCTGAAGAAGAACAAGAAACAAATAATTTCACTTTGTGACCCAATCGAATAATCACAAAATTACCTATTAGACACCATCATATGGACATGGAAAAGCTATGCTGCCAGTGAATATCCTATACGTGATATAAGAACTGTATTTTTCAAATAATAGTATTCGTCCAAGAGATTGACGTATGTATCAAAGGAAGCATACGTAGACAATTTTTCTTTTTTCGGATGAAGGGAACACGTCTATACAGTAGAATAAAGTTCATTCCACCCCAGCTCAAAGTATTTGATATTGGAAAGAGCATCACATCTTGAAGCCATCCAGACAGCGTGTGTTCAATTTATTGAAGGTGACAGGCGAGCGTTCCTAGAAGAGTCTAGAAAACGTGCAATCTAGTCCAGAAAATGTGTAATCTGCTAATGTTTAAATTTTCAAGGCATTATGTACCTTTGTTTCTTGGTTTTGGATAGGAATTCAAACAGGAAAATATATACTAATCACTTACTTTAGGTTGTGGGAAGAAATTTGTCCTTGGGACCTTAAATCTGTATTCAGGATCTGCAGAGAAAAATGTAAATGCAAAAGCTTGAGACTATTGATTAATATGTACAAAATGATTTTGGAGCTATTTAGTTGAAAATGTCATCAATACTAAAGACGTGATTTTGATTTGTACAGTATATCTTAGAGGCTCAAAGAATATCACCAGTAGTATTCAACTAAGAACAGAATTTGAGGTACTAAGGATTCAGACACAAAAGATGGGAAATCAACAGCATATAGGTGTTGTTATATCAGATGATTAAAAATGAAATGAGATACTTTTGCGAGAAAAGAACGCTTAGTTATGGTTGTTTTATTATCAAGTAATCACTAGCAAAAGTTTGTCATCCTCAGTCCCAAATTAGAGTCATGCAATTGAAGTCTAAGGTACTAACTCACCCTCACAGGACTTTCAATTACCTGAATAGAAGTTGATGAAGATATTAATGGGTCGATACTCAGAGGACCCTGAGGATGAATCCACCAAGCGCACAGCTGCTTCCTCCTGAAATTGCACACAATCAACTGTCAGTAATTCTGTCAACAATTGGAATAGTTTGGTCACATTTAGTAAGAGGTGAAATCTATCAAACTGTTTCCTCTATGCCATAAAGTCGCATATTTTGTGAAATGACCTCTTACATTATGTCCCAAGAACATCTATCATTGTTGTGAGAATGCACTAGAGAAAAATCTATTGTTTAACAATGATACAATGAGCTCTATATATAATAGATATTCTACTCCTACTACATATGTGACTAGGACATATTCTACTCCTACTACATATGGGACTAGGACATATTCCACTCTTACTACATATGGGACTATGACTATTTACACATAACTATGTAACACTCCCCCTCTCAAGTCGGTGCATATAAATCATTAGTACCGAGCTTATTACATATGTAACTAATATGAGGACCAGTGAGGACTTGGTAAAAATATCTGCAAGCTAATTATTCGACACTGCCCCTGAGCAACAAAACCAGGTGGTTGCTGATAAACAGAAGTTGGCCGAAAGTTCGCGGGGAATAACTATTCACGCCAGAGAAAATAAAAGTTGTTAGGATTTGATGTAATTTATATGGGTAGGCTGGGAATCGCTAGACGAGTAAGTTGTCCTGAAGAAGTTTTGTCAACAAGTGGCCAGAATGGCTCACACACGCTGGAAAAGTTATTGTAGCTCGCCATAACCCTAGTTCTGGCGGCGCGTGGAGGTGCCCGAGTGACACTCTGCCGGAGCGATTGACTAGGGTTTTGTCGTCTTACTTTTCCGAACAAGATGGTAGTGTTGGTTTTCGCACAACACTTACAAGTGATGAGATAACATAAATCAATCTTGAGTCGTCAACCGAAAAGACGCACGGCGACTAACTTTTCAGTTCCGATGGGACGGGAATTTCTGGGATTTGGTTGCACAAGGGTTTCAGATCTGATGGTAATATTGGTATATGCACAATACCACTGTAGTAGTGATGAACCCTGGGAACAAGACGAAGTTGCCAGAAAATTGCACGGCGATGAGATCTTTCTTCCCGGATGTCACTGGAATGAAGCACGACGATAATTTTCTCACTGAAGCTCTGATACCATGTGAGAATGCACGGGAGAAAATCTATTTTTTTAGTAATGATACAATGAGCTCTATATATAATACATATTCTACTCCTACTACATATGGGACTTGGGACTAGGACTATTTACACATAACTATCTAACAACTGTAATTTCCTGAAACTAGCAATCATAGTTCTTACCATAAACATAGAACAGCACCACGAGGACCTTGTTTGATATTGGAAACCATCAAATGTAACTACCACATAGGTTTATCGAGAACCTTAGCAAAGTGAAATTAGCGACTGAGTTTAGGATGCATATGGAAAGTTAGACTATGAAAGAAGTCAAAGTCCTATCCTAGAATCCAAAAAAAAAAAAAAAAAAAAGAGTTGCTTTCTTTGCTTGGTCTCCGGTGCGGGATGCCTTCCAGATGGTGCACAATTTGAGAAAGAGAAAAAAGACATTTGTGAGTTGGTATTGCATGATGAAGAATCCGGAGAGAATACTAATTTGCATTCAGGTTGGCTTCACGACAGAGAACCCTCGTATTCTCGTCTTTTAACATATAGCGGATTGGTCCTCCGTATTCTCGTCCTTTTAACATATAGTGAGTATTATTACGAACAATAGAGGAAGCAACCACGAGTTGGAGCATACAGAGGATAGCAGTAAGACGACAGCCTTGAAATGTCACCACTATGTCTCTTTTGGTGCTAATGGAATAGAAGCAATAGATGATAGTGAGAATGATGTCGAAAGCATGAAACTGGTCTTTTTATTTCACTTGCACTTTATTTTCAAAGAGAGAGCCGAATTGTATAAGGAGTTGACAAACTTCATAGGTACCTAGATGTAACGACCCAACCGGTCGTTTTGAAAATTTGCGTCCCGTTGGGTGGATTAATGTTTCGAGCAACTTCGTATTGTGTAATATGACTTCCGTGTGTGGCCGGGTTCGGTTTTCGTATGATTCGGAATTGATTTGGAGGAATGATTCTTGTTTTAGAAGCTTAAGTGGTAAGAGTTGACCGGAGTTTGACTTTTGTGTAGACGACTCCGGAATTCCAATAGTTTCGCATGGTGATTTTGGACTTAGGCGCATGTCGGGATTTGGATTTGGAAGTCTGTAGGTTGATTTGATGCTTTTTGGTGAAAATTAGAAAGTTGAAATTTTGGAAGGTTGAGAGGTTTGACCGGGAGTTGACTTTATTGATATCAGGTTCGGATAGCGATTCCGGGAGCTGGAATAGCTCCGTTGTGTCATTTGGGATTTGCATGCAAAATTCGAGGTTATTCCGAGTTGCTTTGATATGATTCGGCGCGAGTAGTAGAAGTTGAAAGTTCATTGCGCTTGAATCGATGTGCAATTCATGATTTTGGTATTTTTTTTATGTGATTTGAGGCTTCGAGCTTGCTCGTATGGTGTTTTGGAACTTATTGGTATGTTCGGAGGGGGTCTCGGGAGTGTTTCGAATGGGCCACGGGCCATTTTTCCATGTATTTGGACTGCTGATTGTTATTACCTGGTGTTGTTCATCGCAATCGCGATGAAGCAATCATTTTATTGCGATGAAGCAATCGTGTTCGCGCAGAGCTCTGTGGAAGCTGGCATTTTTGTTCTTCGCGGTCGCGAAGAAGCGACCGCGTTCGCGAAGCTTGGAGGACTTATGTCTTTACGTTCGCGATCTACGATACGCGATCACGTATAAGGAACTGGAAGGGGTCAACAAGAATTGTTTTCCTCGTTCGCGAGGTTGAGAACACGTTCACGATGTTTGCTGGGGGTTGAGAGTCGCGTTCGCGAAACGCGAAACACAATTTGGCAGCTGGATGTTTTGTTTTTCGCGATTGCGAGGGAAATTCCGAGCAAGGGCAATTTCATTGAGAGTTATGAAGAAAGAGTAAGAGATTACAACTCGCCACAAGGGGTGGGAGCCTGGATATCCCACTTAAGACCTTTAAACGCAAGTCAAATTGAGTAGACCTTGGGATGGCTCATGGTAAAAGAGGTGATACACATGTCGGCCCTGCAAAGTTATTTGTTGGGTTTGAGAAGTGTCTAGTTGTATGCGCCACAAAGAGTTCTGAGACAGGTAGGAAGGTACCAAGAAGTGCCTCAGGATGAAGATTTAAGTGTGCAAGTAATTGAGCTACACCCGGAAGCCCGACTCCTCGAGGCTTTAATTCAGCAAATGGTTGTCTCTACTTGAAAGATGATACCCAGGTGCCGGATCCTGCAAGGGGTGAGGTAGATCCTGGTTATGCTATGTGGTATGGGAAGAGGTCCTGCGTAAATGATGAGCCAAAGCCCGAAAGGCCCGCAAAAAGGCCGCATGTTCAAGCCTTTAATGATAATATCCAAGAACGGTTGGTCTGGGGTAGAAAGGAAAAGGGATACCGAGCAATTATCCATGCTTTGGAATAAAAGTTGAGGAACCTCCATTTTGAGAAAGACTTGCAAGCCCTAGAAGCTGAAGGGGAAGAGAAGAGTCTGATCCGCGAAAATGAAGCCCTTCGTGCCGAGCTTCAACAGATGAAGAAAGCCTCCGAGGTGCCGGTTAGAAGTTGGAAAGACCATAAAACCATAGCCAATCTGATGGAAAAGGTGCAAGATTATCATGCCATCTTGGCAAAGACTAAAAAGGCGTTGGACAAAGTCAAGGAAAAAATCGTACAGTTAAATGAGGAGGCTGAATCTAATAAAGATCACCAAGTAACAAAATTTTAAGAAGAGAGGGCTCAGTTCGAGAGAGAGGGCCCATTGGATACGTTCGCAAACTCTGCTCCATGCACAGTTGGAAGAAATGAGAAGGCACATTAGAGACTACGAATATGCAGATTTTGATAGGGGGAGTGCTCAGGCGAGACTCGAGCAGGCTAGATTTAGGGCTCAGTTGGAGTCAGTTTTAGATCGTGAGGGACACATAATGGAGATAGCACCACTCGCCAGCAGCAGTTACAAGATCGAGACCAGAACTATCAGTACTTCAAAGACCAAGTCCATGATTTGGCTGTTTATACCGCTCAATGTTATGTGAACTGCCAAGGGATGGATTATGAGAAGTTTTTGGAGCGTGCACCTACTTTTGCCTGTCATCTTGCAGCAGAGTCAGAGAGGATGTACCGTACATAGGGGGATCAGCTATGGCAAGCCCTACCGTGAGCAAATGTTCCAGTGGTTGAAAGCAAAAAGATTGTGGAGTTGAAACATAGTCGTAGTTAGAATTTTTCATGTAACAATTATGTTTTAGTTTGAGTCATCGTTGAGTCTTTTAAATCGCTCTCTTTTATTCCTGTCACAGTCTGTCAAGTCATTTTCGATGTAATATCCTTTCTGTCATTGTATTTTGAATTGTTTTGTTTTGTTAAAAAAAAACTAAGACTATTACTAGCAAGTGACTTTCCCTAGCTTGCTTAGCTTTTCTCAATTCCTCCGGTGAGTAGCACCTTCCAGAAAGGGTCAAGCCACCCATTTCATCTGTTTCTTCAACTTTCTTTTCCTTTATACATCATGACAGTCTTGTTATAATTCCAGGTAATAACTTTTGTGCTTGTCATTGGGAGTTGTGCAACATGCCGGATAACGATTGGCTTTGTTATATTTCTCAAACCATTATTCGCAACGATCTTTTAAATGCCCCCGAAGAATAACTTTTGTGCTTGTCACCGGGAGGTCGAAACAAAATAATTCAAAATACAATGGCAGAGAGGACATTGCACCGAAAATGACTAATAAAAGACAATGATTAAACGACTCAACGATGACTCAAACTAAAACATAACTGCTACATGAAAAGTTCTAACAACTACGACTATGTTTCAAGTCCACAATCATTTTTCTTTCAAGCACTGGAACATTTTCTCTTGGTAGGGCTTGCCATAGCTGATCCCCCAATGTACGGTACAACATCTCTAACTCTGTTGCAAGATGACACAAAAGTAGGTGCACGCTCTAAAAAGTTCTCATAATTTATCCCTTGGCAGTTCAATTAACTTTGAGCGGTATAAACAACCAAATCATGGACTTGGTCTTTGAAGTACTGATAGTTCTGGTCTCGATCTTGTAACTGCTGTTGGCGAGTGGTGCTATCTCCATTATGTGTCCCGCACGATCTAAAATTGACTCCAACTGAGCCCGAAGTCTAGCCTGCTCGAGTCTCGCCTGAGCACTCCCCCTATCAAAATCTACATACTGGTGGTCTCTAGTGTGCCTTCTCATTTCTTCCAATTGTACATGGAGCTGAGTTTGCGAACGTACCCAATGGGCCCTCTCTCTCGAACTGAGCCCTCTCTTCTTCAAGTTTTGTTACTTGGCAATCTTTATTAGATTCGGCCTCCTCATTTAACTGTACGATTTTTTCCATGGTTTTGTCCAACGCCTTTTTAGTCTTTGCCAAAATGGCATCATAATCTTGCACCTTTTCCATCAGATTGGCTATGGTTTTATGGTCTTTCCAACGTCTAACCGGTACCTCGGAGGCTTTCTTCATCTGTTGAAGCTGGGCACAAAGGACTTCATTTTCGCGTATCAGACTCTTCTTTTCCCCTTCAGCTTCTAGGGCTTGCAAGTCTTTCTCAAAATGGAGGTTCCTCAACTTTTATTCCAACGCATGGATAATTGCTCGGTATCCCTTTCCCTTTCTACCCCAGACCAACCGTTCTTGGATATTATCATCAAAGGCTTGAACATACGGCCTTTTGTGGGTCTTTCGGGCTCCGGCTCATTATTTACGCAGGAATCTTCCAAAACCACATAGCATAACCCGGATCTACCTCACCCCTTGTAGGATCCGGCACCTGGGTATCATTTTTCAAGTAGCGGCAACCATCCCAAATTTGCTGAATTAAAGCCTCGGGGAGTCGGGCTTCCGGGTGTAGCTCAATTACTTGCACACTCAAATCTTCATCCTCAGGCATTATTTGGTACCTTCCTAGCTGTCTCAGAACTCTTTGTGGCGCATACGGTTGGACACTTCTCAAACCCAGCAACATCAAATAACTTTTCTGGGCCGACATGAGTATCACCTCTCTTAACAGGAGTTATCCCAAGGTCCACTCAATTTGACTTGCGTTTAGAGGTCTTAAGTGGGATCCCACCCCTTCTAGCGAGTTGTAATCTCTTACCGAACCTGGAGTACAGGAAGTAGAAAGAACAACACCCTTTGACTACGTTGGTCTTTCTGATTTGCTTACCGATGTTCAGAAGATCGAAGAACCGATGCACAAGAACCGATGCACAGAGAGAGCCCTCAGGAATATAAGCTTCTGGTTTCTCAAATCCCTGCCAAAACCGGAATATCCTGCTATCTCTTCTAGAGTAGGAGTGAGCTCAAAATCAAATAAACGGAAGACATTGTGAATAGGATCCCAGAAAGTCACTAGTGCCTAGATCAAGTCATCTTGTGGTTTAAGTTTCATAATATTTGTGAGGGCACCCAAGTGCTTGGTGACCCATTTCTGTCCGTCTTGCCCCAAGTCATACCACCACATTTGAAGCCGAAGCAGAGCCTCGTCTACAACCGTCAACAGAGAGTTTTGGACAGTGCTCATTTTGTATCTATGGGTGGTTAAGGTTGGGGTTGACACTAGTTTCAAAAGACAAAACCAATGCACTTCTTTTGCAAAACAATCTTTTGTAAATAACTCAATTTTAAGAAAAGTCAAAGAGAGGGTGGCTATTTTTTTTGTAATTGTGGCCAAGAAAAGGATGGTTATTTTAGCAACTATGGCCTTTTCGTCTTCGAGGGAAAGCTTTAGGGTAAGGGGGAAGGAAATTATGGTAAAAGTGACGCCCAATTGACAGACACATCCGTTCTTGCGAGAACAACCCTTCCACAATTTTGAAGATGTTCTAAGGCTATTCCGACAAAAAAGGCTCGGGATTAACCGAAGCTGAGTTAACTTATTTGTTTTTTTTTCCAAATAAAAAATGGACACATTTCTTTCTTTTGGTTATTTTGTGCAAAAATGGGGTCGAACCCAATGAAGGTTGCCTATGTATCTCACATCCGGTGAGAATCAAACCCACGTAGTTTGTAAATGTTTTAGGAATGGGACGACACTTTTTTTATAAAAAAAAATTCAGGCTTATTTTGTAATAATATTTTTGGGGTAAAAAGTTGACAGGGCTTTTGGATTTTTCAAATATCGGGATTTTTCAAAACTTCAGTAAATTTTCTCTCTCCTATTTTCTTCCTTCTGGTTTACCCTCAATTTTTCTCCATTTTTTAGAAATCGGTCAACATGCATAAGCCGAATCAAACATAATGCACAGATATCACATAAGATGCATCAAGATGGTCTTGTAATTTTCGGGTACACTTGTCCTAGACGGATCCAACCCTTGTGTTGAGTCATCAAAGTCAAATGCACATGATGCAAACAAACGTTCCTATTAGGGATCCGGCCTATTAGGGATCCGGCATGAGGCTATGTTATTTTCGGTTTAAATCCTAGAGGGAATGGTTTAGGCTTGGCTTACTCAAGTGGACAACTTAACCAACTCCATTCTAATTGGTACGACCTCTAACGGAAAGGGGGTCACGCGCACGTGTGCACCATAAATTCAGAAGACTCAGAAGGGAGACGTAAGAAGACAATTTAATATAGTTCAAATAATATCAAAGTGGTAATTAAAGGGCAATTAGCACATAGGCCTACAAATACAGTAATAATATCCAATCAATAAAGCCAAGTATAGATCACATTACAAGCTCGAATTCTGAACCTTGAACCAGAAGTTCTGGATTCTTGTCCCCAGCAGAGCTGTCACACCTCCTTTTGCCGGGGAAATGAGCTTTTTCACTTTAAGTGACATTATTGAAATGAGATTATTTTAATTAATTTATAGAGTGCCACTTGTAATAATGATTTATGGTGTCTCAAGTCACCTGTTTATTTTAAAATTCCAATTCAAGGAAAGTTGCTTTGTTCAAGTCTACGAAACATAGAAGATCGGATTAGGAATTTTGTTAACCCGGGAGAAGGTGTGAGGCACTCCCTAGTTCCGTGGTTCTAGCGGTCGCTTTAATATTATACCTAGTTTAGCTAATTCTGGATGTTTTATGTTCTAGGGAAATTTATGCACTTTTGCCTTGAATCGTTTTTAATTGCTTGATTATTTGTAATTATGGAATTATCTTGAAACGAATCACACGTATGTGTATTCGTTTTGTTTGGTGTGTCAAGAATCATGTCACGCGTACGTGTACACAATTAATAACACTTCATTATTTTAAGATTGTTTTGTCAAAGTCGAGCGAAAGCATACTTAGTCTTTAATTTGGGAAATAAGAACTATGTCACGCGAACGTGTACATAATCACGATAATTTATTGGTTAACACGGACCAAAAGTATACTAGCGTATTCAGAGTATTCCATTTATTTGTCTTTTACATCCGAGACATTTATTTATATATTTTATTACTTATGCAACGAGTCTTGAATTAGTTCATGGCTCATTTAGCACCTTCACAATTATTTTTATCACTCTTGGACCGGACATAATTTTCTTTAGTCCAAATCCTTTTATGGCTTAAACCTACAGACAACCTACTTCTCTTAAACGACCCATGCTTCTAGGTCACAGTAGGCCCAAAATTCAACGGGTCTTGACTAGTAACACATTTTCAATTATTTATGTTTAACAACTTAAAATTAAAGTTCAAATAAATGCCAACTTAAAAGATAAAATACATTAATTAATCCATGAAGGAATAGATAATCGAAACAGAGACATGAATAGTGCAAGAACTCCCTTTTTATCACAACAAAAATAACTTTTTTAGTACCATCCATAGCTTGTTAGCAACTTTCAAAGAACATTAGATCTTAAAGAAAATGAATTTCTTTTGTCAGAATTTGTTTTAACATCCACAGTGAGATAATATTACATTCTTAGCAATTCTCACTACTTAAACAACAAATTAACAAAGACTATTAATAATTAAAATCTAACACCATGAATCACATAGAATAGAGTCATATATCCATGAGTTTTAGTATTAGATTAAAGGTACATTCAAAGCAACCAACCTCGATTACCCAAAAGTATATTGAGTTACAAATTTTGTAAGCTGCAGACACGATTGCAATTTTGAACTCGAACAGAAGACCCAAAACCGAAGCTCAATTGGAATGTCGGGAACCCGCCGGAATTCTCAAACTTACTCGCACGAGAGAGCTGTGTTTTCAAGATGAGGATGGCGGTGACTTTGATATTTTTATAGTTCAACTACAGGTCTAGAAAAACACTTGCAACTTAACATGTTGCAGAATTGAGGCGCAAAAACTTGGACTGAGTCAAAGAAGTTTAGGCCTCATTTGTTTACACTTAATGGAGGTCTGAATCTTAATCATTCAGATTTCAAATATTAAGTGCGTTTGCTTTTAAAGTCTGAATATTAATCATTAAGATCTTTATCATTAAGTGCGTTTATCTTTTTTACTTTACAACCACTTAATGGGTCTGAATATGTCTTTATGATTAAGATTTATAACAAAGACTTAACTTCATTAAGATGCTATCATCCACATTCATTATTAATTGTCGCCAACGCCTACCATTATTAACTACTACTGTGCCACCCACCACCACCATACTCAACCACCACCAACGCTACCCCACCACCACCCCATCACCATAATTCTCAACCACAACCACACATTTATCCACCTCAACTACCATAACTAATTAACCACGCCATCATCATCAACAAACATAGCCAACACTGTTCACCATTATAAACTATCACCACCAACCAATCCCACCATCACCTTCCTCAATCACAACCACAACCACCTCCATCATCCACCATTATTAACTGTCACCATCCACCACCACCATCCCCAACCCCAACCATAATCTCCATCAATACCAATCACCACTAGTTATTACCCAGAACCACGAACATCAACCAAAACCACCATCAACCATCACTTCTAGTCGGCATCACAAGCACCAATGTTAGTCATCACCACCATATTGATAGAATATTATAGAATATACATAACTTTTACATTAAATACCATATTGATAGAATAATACATTGATTAGTATTTTATTTGAATTTTATGTTTATTAATTTTTTTTTTTAAAAAAAAATTATATATTCAGATGTTAAAAAACAAACAGTCTTAATTATTTAATATTCAGATCTTAAAACACATCTTAATATTTAGATATGCATCAGACAAGGTGGGTTGCTCTGATGGTAAGCACCCTCCACTTCCAACCAAGAGGTTGTGAGTTCGAGTCACCCCAAGAGCAAGGTGGGGAGTTCTTAGAGGGAAGGATGCCGAGAGTCTATGGAGACAGCCTCTCTACCCTAGGGTAGGGGTAAGGTCTGCGTACACACTAGCCTCCCCAGACCCCACTTGTGGGATTATACTGGGTTGCTGTTGTTGTTGTTGTTGTATTTAGATTCAAATGTATAAATCTTAATACACATCTAGATATTCAGATTGTATTCAAATTAATCTTAATAAAAACAAACGAGGCCTTAGTCTTATTGCTTCAGCCCATAGTTTTCTATATCTGACCAGTAAATTCTAAACAAGACCAAAGATGTACAGATCGTAAAAAAGTACGACAACACTCAGAACAAACAACAGTCTCTGATGCATATTAAGTTGCTCAGTTGAAAGAAAAAAATCATAAAAGAAGGAGAACTAAGGGCTGCCATTGATATCAACATATCTTTCCTGCTATCTATTGTTGGCATTAGTGATTAGTTGATATGGAGGTGCATTTAAGCTGAAAATACAAACCTGGAGTAACAGAACTATTTCTGAGAAAATATCACCCATGGGAAGAAGTTGCTTAATTACTTCTGTGCTTATGTTAAAAGGTAAATTGGAGACTACCTGTAAAAAGGAAAGGGATGTCAATATCCTGTTAGCATGATATTGAAGATATGGTAATTCGCACTTGGAACACATATTTTGGAGGAACAAAAAGTGTCAAACAAGAAATGAAGATTTTTTTGCGGGTCTTTCAAAGAAAATGAAGGAAACCCAAGGAGCACTTTTAGGGGGGGGGGGGGGGTTACCCGAAAAAAAAAAAAATCCCGGTGAAATCTCAAAATGAGG
>ML288402.1:17949-29539 GCA_005239495.1 Nicotiana undulata
GGGGGGGGGGGGGGGGGGTTAGCCGATAACAACAACATATCCAGTGTAATCTCACAAGTAGGTCTGGGGAGGATAGTGTGTATAGACCTGCTCTACCTGAAGGTAGAGAGATTGTTTCCGATAGAACCTCGGCTCAAGGAAAGCAAAATACAAAGAGGCTTCCACGTCAAGTAATATTCCTTTTACGAGGTAAATGTTTTACATCCTGAACATTATACCCCTTCTGAGATGACAAGGTAAGCTTCAACAGTAATTCTAGAAGATGATCTTTTGCCAAAATGGTCCCTTGAAGGATGTCTTCTCTCTTTATCCCTAAATTTTATAATCTCATTTTCAGTCCCCCATCAATTGGGCAGTAAGTTCTAAAAATGGCCCTTCTAAGCCCATAGACATCTAAAACTACCTCTATGCAGCCAAAGGAGGGGTATTGTTATTTTTTGCCTTAAAACTCAGATGGTTTAGGGCCTTTCTTTCATTCCAGACTCCACCGCGCAGAGCTTTGAGGGGATACTGATTGCTCTTACGGTGCTAGCAGGGGTTTTTAACTACCATTTCAAAAGGACTATCTAAATGGAGGGCCTAAATACAAAAATGAGCAAAAGCAACAGTGGCAGTATACAGTCACCAGACACCGGAATAGCAAAAGACACGCAAATAGGCTTTAAGTTAAAAAGGAGATAAATTATGCTCAATATATGTTGCTGTGGTCATCACTAACTTCAATTCATTGTAGGGCCACTTTTAGTCTCACACAAGAGGAACATATTGAAGTTACAATGAACGGACTGATGATGATCTAAACTCCAAACTGCAAACAAGCAAGGCGGGACATCACATCCAAAAACGATATGAGAACATTTGATTGACAAACATACACAATAAATATGCATCATTGTCAAGAATAGTACCAACATATATTGAGATTTCTTATAACTATATTAAACGAAGAATTTGAGAAAAGAGGCAGGTGCTTACCTTTGCATATTGTGGTCCTGAAGAATCTCTTCCACTCTGTGAAATTGTGGACAAATGGGAGCGTATATGACATTTTGTGAAATCCTCTTGCAAAACCTATAGGTGCAGTGGTTACATTATCAGATTTCAACATTTCTTTGCAATAGAAGCCACCTGAAGCATAGCATAAACCAAGTACATTTATCTCCTTTTAGAGTCAAAGAACACTCTTTATTGAGCAATTCTCAAATATTTACTTTTATCCTGAAGGGGAGCCTTGGCGTAAATGGTAAAGTTGTTGCCATGTCACCAGGAGGTCACGATTTCGAGCCGGGGAAACGGCCTCTTGAAAAATATAGGGTAAGGCTGAGTACAATAGACCCGTGTGGTCCGGCCTTCCCGGGACCCGCGCATAGCGGGAGCTTAGTGCACTGGGCTGCCCTTTTTTATCCTGTATTTCAATGTGGAGAGATTTTAACGAAAATTGTTACCTTTACATGGTCTAGACTGGAAAATCTCTCCATTACAAGGGCTGCCATGTAGGGATCCTGAAGTCATAGCAAAATAAAACGATTGTGTCAACAATAAAAAGGAACAAGAAGGAAAAACAGAAAAAGGAACAAGAGATTTGAAAAAAATAAAAAGATTCTCATAACTGTTCATGTATATATCCTCAAAGTTTGTTAAGTCTTGCAACAATTTTCAATATGATATGGTTATTCAACATACAGACACGAGCTGGCATACTCACTACGTTTTAATCCCAAGCTTGTTAGCTGTAGCCATCCCACTCTATTTAAACCCATGTCATTCCAAAAATAGTTAATTTGTCTTTAAATATCAAACTTACCTTTACAGTTACATAAGAGACTCCTAATATTTACTCTAAGCCTGGGCAGAAAAAACAACAGAAGGAAAAAGATCAAACAAGTAGAAGTGTATTGACAGTGAAACAAAATCAACCTTTTCAATAGCAAGGATAGTGGCACCAGCGTCTACAAGAACATTGGTCAGTGAACCAGTACCAGGCCCAATTTCAACCACCAAATCTCCTTCTTGCACATCAGCAGCAGCAACTAGTTCCTCATTCACTGACGAATTCAGCATGTAATGCTACATTGCATAATAGAATTAAAAAGAACAATTAAACACCAAATTCACTCAATCATACCCGGTTCTCTGTTCATTTTACTAAGGAAAAACGGAATAGAAAACATCAAACACTAGCTAACTCAATCATACCCATCTCTCTGTTCGATGAAATGCCCGAATAAACAAAACTCAGATATTAAAACACTGAAATAGAAGGGAATTAGCTTTAGAAAGAAGTAAATACCTGCCCAAGTGACTTTCTTGGGAAACGACCTTTAGAGTTGAGAGCTTTAAGGGTGGCATGATAGTCATCCTCAGCCTTGTTATTGATTCTTGTTTCGCTTTTGGTTTTAGATATTGCAGTTATTGTATGATGGGATTTGGGTCTTGGGTTATTGGCACCAACGGGTCCACCGTACGCCGGCGAATTTGCCAAGAGTAGAGGTTTTGGCGTTGAAGAGTGAGGCAGCAGGGAATGTAGCAAACAAGGCATTGGTAGTTTTTTGCGGTTATTGGTCTGTTAATTTCATGGGTTTATCCATTGGAATGTTCCTAAAAAGACAATTTTACCCTTGTAAAGATGAACTATGGATCGTCTTGTTTAACTTTTAAGGGTAAAATAGACTTTCTTAGCTGACGTTGTAGAAAATTGGTTTTATCTATATGGAGATTGGTTTTATAATCCATTACAAATTTTACTAGTATTAATAATGGTAGTTTAAATATTTATTTATACAAAGGAATAATATAATTAATGAGAGAAATTGTATATATATAATAATACGATAATCATCTGAATGTCGACAAATATTATTATATTAGCATAATACGTGAATTTAACAAGAAAGGACATCATCAGAACTTACACAAATATTTAATTCAGTCAAGTTAGTTAGATAAGTATGTGTTATAGTTTTAAAATATTTTATATGATGATAACTTACCGAATACTTCTTTGTAGACATTATTTTTTTTGTGTGTATATTTCCCTCTAATGCTTTAGTTGCTCTGCCATAACCAACTTTTGTTGCTGATATTGATATTCCTCTTGAAAGTTCAATACATAGTTGTTCGTTCAAGATTAACTTACTGCGGTAAATATAGTCTAATATTCAATATGTTTGTCCTTGTGCTTCATTTATTTATTATAATTGCAAAATATAAACGTACTGAAAATTATTTTCGCACAAATTTAAAAGGATATTTTTTAGTTTCGGAAGACGAAAGTTAAATTCATGGATAAAAATATACTTAGAAACATAAGCCAGCATCATAATGTTTGCATGTATGGAGTTATTGTCAAAACTTCTATATATCATCTGTGTGTTATTACATAAGCTAGTTGGTGGATCGTAGTTTTTCAATAGCATGACATGGATATTTTTCTTCCAAATCAACCTATATAAAATGGAAGATCAATTTAACTTATTATGTTATATCTACGGTGAGACTAACATATGTAAGAAATAATAAATTTGACAACAAACATGTATGGTAGAAGGTCATTTGGTATTAAAGTATTTAATTATTCTTTTTGTAGTAACTATTGGTATCATTTTCTGTTGAGTCAAAAACTAAAAAATATTTTATTTTTACCATAAATTTGCTATCAACCTTTTATTTAGTTGATCAACATATTTATCTGCTAGTTAAGATATCTTTTAACTTCTATCATGCAATTTGCAAATTGCGTTTTCATCTAATGATGAAAATATTTCCCTTGTTAAGGGCATTACTATTACCATCGGGGTTGATAACCAAGTATTCTAGAATAACCAAATCATTTTTTGTTGGATGCTTTTCTTCATTTCTGTCACGAAGAAAGAAGTCACTGAGTACTGAATCTGCTCTTATTTTATATTTTTTATCAGTTGAATCTTTTTCATCTGAGGCCGTAAGTATAATTTTGGCAAGCTAGCTTTTATGGTCTCAGCTTTTGCCGATTTTGAAACTACTGGTAGTACTTGACAGAAATCACCTCCCAAACCATTAATTTTCCACCAAACGGTTCATTGATATCCAATATATCTCTAGAACTCAAAGCTATTGTTTCGATCGTTTGACATTTAGCCATAAATGCTTCATCCCATATTATCGATTTTGCTTTCCTTATAAATTTTACATCATTGCTCTCCTTTGATATATTTGTGATGATTATTTTAGTTGTTTGAAGAGGTATATCAAATCTAAAGTGTGTGACCTCGTAACAAAATTTTGTTGTTGGTACATCAGTTGTTATTCTTGCTAACAATATCATGCCTCTTGATATGACATTTGCAAGTAATGCATGACATAAAAATATTTTTTCGATTCCGCCGGTGGCATCTGCAAAGAGTTCCACTATACCAGAATCGACTCTTTATAATATAGTCTTGAAAGCTTGTTCTTGTTCATGATTTAGCTTTGATTATGCTTCTTCATACACTTGTACTACATTTTGATTCTTAATAGTATACTAACCTTTTTACATTGTGTTATAGTTTTTTAAATCTCTAACGCTCTTTTTATGGAATAAATTTATGTACCTTACGATTTTTTTTAACTTGAAAAATAATTTTACTCATATGATGATAAAATATAATTGAATTGGATTCTCTTGCTAAATAATTAAGTGAAAGATTTAATTGTTTGGTATTAACATAAAAATTAATTTATTTTATATTAATTCAGATCTTAATATTAGTTCATCTTTTGTTTTGAATATTTAATCTCAATTATAATTTTATCCATCATAAATTTTATTTTTAAAAAATAAAAAGATCGATCTGGAATTTCACTTTTAGATCTTTATGTTTGCAGAATCATTAGTGGTATTTATATTCTTAAATATTTTCGTAGTTATTATTTAATAAGTGGGTAAATTTTTCAATATTATACGAAAAATTAACATTCTTTTATTTGAGTCGTAATGTATTAATACGGAAGATTCTTATGAAATTGATCTTGTTATACCTTCCCACATAGTTTTAATAGACAAAATTCATTAATGTTAAAATCTTAAATATTAAAAAAACTAACATAGAAGGTATTGTAGTCCAAAAAATAGGTTATTACAGTATGATGATAATAATAATACGAATACTAATAATAAATAATAATAATAATAATAATAATAATAATAATAATAATAGTAATAATAATAATAATAATAACAATAATAATATTAATAATATAGCCTCTCCTTTTTCCAAATAGATTTGGATAATTTAATACATCCTCAAATTAAATTAGTAATAGGACATTATAATATATTTTCAAATTAAATTAGTACTAGAAATTTTTAAGAAGTATATCTTAAAAGTAATAGGATAACATGACTAAACATATGTGTCTATTCCGAAAGTAATTATACTAAAAGAAAATCTAACATGTTCATAAATGTATTAGGTTTACATGCTAACATGTAGTATTATATGTCTATGCTCGAAAGTAATTCTACTAATAAGATTCCTAAATGTAATCATGTAGTTTTCCTAACGTGTAGTATATGTTCTAAAACTAATAAGATTACAAGGCTAATGTCTAGAATTCCGGTTATGTTCTTTTATTGTGAGTTATTATGTTTAATATTATAAGGTTATTTTTGTAAATCGACCTTATATTCATACTTTTATAATAATATAAATTTAGATAAGTTTTACTACACTTGGGAAAAACTAACATATGAAATCTCTAAAAATATGAAAAAATGTGTAAGCTTGCCAAGAAATTAAAAAGGAAAATCACAACCCATGAACACACACAGTGGTACAGCATCTAGTTAGCAACTTGAGGTTCAGGGCCTTCTTAAATGAAAATACAGTTTTATAAACATGATGAGATAAAAGGTATATCTCTAAACTACCTATACATCTTATAATTAGTAAAACTTGAGTGAGCAAAGTTAATGGAGTTCTTTCTCAGAATCCTCCTCCCAAAATAGTTGTGAACTTCTGTTTTCTGTGGTTTCCAGCAGAGATTTAATGTCTATTTCAGTGCCTAAATTATTGAATTCTTGTGGTAAGTCTGGTACAGAATATAGTTGCTGTCTTGAGTCATAATTACCAGAATTCTCTAGTGGTGTCACATATACTTCATCACCAAAAAGTATTGCAGAATAGTCCTCAAGATCTCCTGATGATTTCTGTGCTAAAAGCTGTTCTTGGGGTATGAAGCTGACATGCATTTCCGGGCTTTGACATGTTATTTTGTTCGCTACATCGTTGAATAGTAAAAGACTCTGTTGTTCTGAAATGCTGTTAGAAGGATGATTGAATATTATGAAGTTTTCAGGTGGAGCTGAAGTTAAGGTATTTTCATTAGGAGTTTCCAAGAATGGTGGTGGAGATTGCTGCTTGTGAATGTAGTCCTCTGAAATTGAGGAACATAGACCAGAGTACGCGCTATTATTGGAGATAACAGCAGAAGATGAACCTTTGTGACCAAAGTTGACAGATTTCCCATCTTTGCTCAATCTAAAACCAATAAAATCTAATCCAGAATTTGAGTTTGCGTTGCCACTTTGGATGCTGAACAGCATGTTCTTTCTCTTGTCACTATATACTCTGAAGTTACTATTATGAGCTACTCTTGGCAAAAATGTTGACTGCTGTCCAATTTGGTCACTATGATATTCTGCTTTTCGCGAATTGGCAAAATCCAAGAAATTGTTCTGCTGGTGGAAACTGACCATATTGGGGGATGATACCATTTGTGAATATTGTCTCAAGTTCATGCCACCAGTTCCTTGCTGGAAGTGTGTCTGAAATGGCTGTTGTACAGAATGAGAATATCCTCGTGTCACGTTGAAGTTTAGAGAAGATAGGTATGGTTGAACTTGAAAGCATTTCTCTTTATCATCATTTGATAGGATTTGGTCATAGATAGAAGCAACTGAACTTTCTTGAGCTCTTTTAAGGCACATCCGATATTTCTGCAAATATGTACACTTTTTGTTCAATAGCAATTAAAAAATATCATAATAATTTAATATATCATGATTTTTGAGAATGAAAACATTCAACATTTGTGTGACATGCATCAAGAGACAAGCGCCGGGTTCTAGTTCTTAATGCAAAGATTTTGGTAGGTAGATATTAAATGCTATGATCATGTGCTTTCTAAAAATGGAGATTCATGTATTAATCCCTGATATTCTTGTAGTAATAGCACTTTAATGGTTCACATTTCCTTATTTTGGACAATTCCTAAAATGGAAAAAAATGTAATCTCCACAAAGAAGAAGTAAATTTGCTTTCCACCCCCTCATATCAGCCTAGGTCTAGGAGGAAAAACTGGAGAAAAAGGAAAAGAAGTTATCATAAAAGCTTATCTGATGAAAATTTGATAAGGTCATAGTAAAGGGATTGAAAATCCTTCAGAAGATTATAATATAAATGAAAACACACCTGTAAATGACTGGCAACATGTTCTCTAGTCAATCCAGGCTCATCCATAATTTCAACTATTTTCTTAGGAACTGCCTCTGCATATCAATTATGAAAAAGAATGATCATCAAGTATTATCCATAGTGTCAAGTGTCAACTACATATTTAGAGGAAAAAGAAATTAACTTTCAGGGAAAAGAGGGAGAGCAAATATGTATTACTTTCATGGCCTAATTGCTGGATAGCTTGCAAGAAAGTTTGATGCATCTTTGGAGTCCAAACCACTCTTCGTTTCTTTTCGATGTCTCTATTCTCTCCATTTACTTCACTTCTGTCGCTGTAAGCTTTTCGCTTACCCTTCACATCATGAGCCCTTACATCACTATCAACAGATGATGTGTTTTCTGTATTTGTCTCAGTTACTTTCTGAGGCAATCTTGTAGCATTTTCTTCTTGATTGACTACTGCTTTTCTAGCTTTCTCTTTCTCTAATGCCATTTGCCAAAGCTTGTTCATCTCATTTGTGTCTGAAACATTCACAACATATGCTGCAACATTACAATCTTGGACTTGATTTTCATATCTTGTATCATCTGGTGACATTACTGTGGGAAGTATAAGTAAAATCTGATGAGAAAAAATAAATGACAACAAATTCTTTAGTATAAAAGATAAAACTATAAAATACTTACAAATGGTTGGAAGATTGAGTTTGTTCTTGATAATTTGGAGAATGTCAACCCCATGTGTGTTTAGCCTGTGTATGTTAGTAAGAACAAATTTAAGGATGCTCTTTCTCTCCCAAATGGCATTTAAACTATCCATTGCTTTTCCTACATGCAAAACTGATAACAAAAGAACAAAAGTTCCAAGTTAATAATTTGAACTAAGAAAACAAGGTTCTAACAAAAGATGTATAACTATAATGGAATCCATTGAAGAGAAAGAAGAATGATTGCCACATGAAACTTTATAATGAGATACCTTCATAAGTTTGGTTGTGAAGCATATCCGAAACAATATTATGACATGTAATATCATCAAGGAGTAGAAGTATGCACGTTCTTTTAGTTCCAATATCAGATGAATAAGGTGTAGATTCTCTGAGTGATGAATTGACAGTGATTCCCTGGATGTCCATGTTTTTTACAGAGATGTAAAAGTTTAAGGAGGTTTCTAAGGAAGTTGTTTAATTTGGAGCTAAAGTGGCAATAGGGATATGATGTTGTAACTTGTAAGAGCACGGGCAACACAAATTATTTCCATATAATGCTTTTATACTATTCATGCCTCTCCTCACCCCCTCTCCCGCCCCCACCCCCACCCAAAAAAAATAGAAAGGAAAAAAGTAAAGTAAGAAAGGGAGAAAAAGAGAAGTTAATAACCTTTATGAAAGTTTATAAGGAAACAAGGATGAATAAAGATTTCAGGAAATTACAATCAATGACCTTGAAAATAAGACGTGATTTTATGACTCTCGCTTGTCCCATGGGCAAACCTAGTAGAAGTGTTGCTCATTGGCCAAGTAAGGTGCAACACTTGCCGAAGTGTCCTATATGTGCAAATTTCAAAAGGGTGAAATTGGAATTTCGTAAAATCCTTCTTAAATAGGGTATTGAGAGTATTTAGAAGTCCATCAAATATATGAAAAATATACGAGTATTCGCTGCTTGTTTCATGATTTGTTTTTTATTTTGGTCGGGGATCCCTCTTTTTCTTTTTCTTTTTTTTTTCCTATTTGGTTCCTCGTTCAAGTGATTTTACATATTATTATTATGTATGATACTCTTGCATCCATCAAACAAATTTATAAGAATGTTATTAGCTTTCCTTTAACAAAGACAAAATAAGGAAGAGATAATGCTTATATATTTTTTATGGCGGCAAACAGAGGATTAAATAATATGAATAGTTAAAGGGGTGGATGATAATGGTTTGGATACTGCCACTTTATGTATACTATGACAAATGAATAACTAGAACGCCCCATTGCTGCAAAAAATCACAGAGACATTTACCTCATTCACATGTGAGCTTTGCATTTACCAACTATGAAAGAAAACAAAATTAAAGATTAATATGCACATCATTGTGACAACTGCTGCCCCCCACCCCCTCAAAGAAAGAACCTCATCTATAATTATTTACGTCATTTACCAAATGGGAGAGAAACCAAAATAAAAGATCAATATACACATAGCTGTGACAAACCAATTTACAGGACGCGAAGGTATTGGATCGTGCTGCATGGCTAACCAAACAAAAGCTTGCGTCTAGCAGACTTGGAGTAGTTTCGGATGGGTTCTTTATCCGCCCTAATCTTGGAACTTTCAGATTCATTCTCCCCAGGCGTCGACTGGACTTTGGATGATCGGTAGAAGTTGGTGATGCTGAGTTGAACGCCTCTCGGTGAGTCCGAATTTTCACGCTTCACTGATCTTTTTCTACTTGATTTTGTTTCCTTTAGCTCCTGGGATATCATGAATGAGCATTTGGTAAATAAAACAAACACCATTGCAGAACGGAATGGTGCGCAGGATCAAAGTAGGGTAGAGAAAAAAGTACATCATTCTTCACCTTGTCTTTCAAGAACTGGGAAACCTTTTCTGGAAAAGCATTCTGTACAAGCTCCATATCTTCTTCAGTTGACAAAAAGCTGCATCCGTCCTTGATATGTATCTGCAGAACATCAGGCTCATCGAGCAAATCTGTTGACTCATCATCAGCAATCCTCAGCTCCTGCTCCGTATTGGGGTCTTCTGAAGGAATGCAGATTGCATTTCCCATTTCACGTGTCGTTTTCTTCCAATTGATTACGTAAAGTTGATGTCCAAATCTTGTCTTCACCCGCTGAATGGAATCAAATTCATACTGTCCGCATAACAATTGATCTTTTAAATTTGAGGCCACGTCTCTTAGAAACATGGTGGATAACATAGGAAGCATTCTTTGTCGTGTATAAGATGGCTCCCACTGCTGATAATAAGCCAGATAATCAACTAGCATATCTGTCTTTGGACTAGACCATGTTAAATGATAAGCACCATCTGCTACAAAATTGCCATGGTGGTGAATAAGGTATAGGAAAAAGAAAAGAAGTTGTCTTGAATTGATTGTAGACAATATGCAACAGGACTTCTTATATAGTAGGAGTATAGACTATTAAAATAAGGTAAATTTAGACTAAGCGTGAAATTAGAAAATTTTAGACCAGGAGAGTTTTCAAATTAGTGGATTTCTATTTCAATTTTCAGATAAGGAGTCACTACCCAAACTCTGATATTATGAAGAAAAAGAAGAAAAGAAGATTTTTCCGGGACATTGACCTAAAATATAATGTCAGAAGAAACTCAACAACCAAGTTACTATGGAAAAAAGAAGAGAATAAGACTTCTCCGAGGCAGTGACAAAAATTTACTATTCAAAGAAGCGACTCACTACCCAACCTTCAATATCAAGAGAACAAAGAGGAGAGAAGAAGCTAAGAGAATGTCTTCCTTTAAATCGTTTACCAGTTTTTATTCACATGCAAATTGTACTAGTTTTTCCAGTCTCTTTTCGCTAAATATACACATATCATTTTATCATTGCCAGTTCACTCACCAGATTGCGGGAGCTTGTTCAAGTACATTTCTGTAATCTCATTGTTTGGGAAATTCTGCTCTGAGGCAATCATTCTGCAAACTTTAATCTGCCAATTCTCATTTCTTTTCTGTTCTTTTTCTTTATTATCCTGTCATATTAGTCCAGAAGAAAATGCCCGAATAAGAAGTCCGACAGGATGACATATCATTTCAATAAAAGATCAATGAAGCAGGGTGTTTCAGATGTACCAAATCACATGAGGAGCAATTACACTTGAAGCCCGACGGTTTCTGAATGCAACCCTCGTCGGTAGTGGAACTGCAATACTGACAAGCAAACTTGAGGTGAGCTTTCTTGCTGCCAGGATGCCCGCAGAATGAACAGTGTCGCACTTTGGTCTTCCGAGGGCTCTCATCTGAACTGGGTATAAAATTACAGTCTAAGTTGACATCACGCTGAAGCACCTGTACATCCCCTCCGCCTATTTCCTGCAACCTGAATAATGGACAATTAAACAGTAAAGGGCACTCTCAAACACTAACCATAGTCTTTATAGCAACACTTTGAATACAAAAAAAAAAAAAAAAAAAAA